>JAHWFO010066747.1:5587770-5637310 GCA_023313115.1 Rhysida immarginata | reverse complement strand
ACTTGTTATATTCACTCATGACACGTTGTTACGAGTTGTTTGATATATTACATGCCATATTTTATAATTGAAACTTCCAACGGAACCATATGGTATCATATGGTACTATTAGGCACGTGCTATTAAACCAATCACCACTATCATTATTTACGCGTTATATTCATTCATTATACATCCTTATACGTACACGTGCCACTAGACCAATATCTGCTATCACTAGCTACTCTTATATATTCTTTCATGAGACGTCCTGACGATTTATTTTATATATAGAGCTTATTCACGAGGGCGGAGCTCCGCCTATGATTGACAGTCCGCCATATTGGAAGGCTGCTGATACTTTCGTTCTTCGTTGGCGGGCATCTGTTGTTTGTTTTTCTAGAATAATGGTGTGCTTTTGTAGTGTTATTGGATGTAGTAATAGAGGAAATCGTGACAACAAACGCTTTTTCAGAATACCAAAAATATTAGCCAAAACTAGGGATAAGTTTGATTACAAACTAAGTAAAAGAAGGCATAAAAATTGTTGCCATTCTTCTTCTGTGGTTTCATTAATGTCAGTTGATTTTTTTGTTTTTTGCATTTTCCAATTGTTTTAGCAGTTTGGCTAAATTTAATTTCTTTAAGTTTGGCATAAGTAGCTTTTTGCTGAAATTAAAAAAATAATAATAATTTAACTTTATATTTACAGCAGTTTATTATAAATATAAATTATTTTTATTAACCTCGCCAGGCTTTTTCCTACTGCATGCTTGTTGCGTTTCATAATTTTTGACAATAGCCAACATAACAGAAGCCACATGCGAACACATTTCTCCTAATCTAAAACAAATCATTTTTAAAAAAATATTTTAATTCATGATACAAGAAAAACCATGCAACACTTTCATACCCGGCCATGCATGTACAATGGGAAGTTAAAATCTCTCCATTTTCCTTGCAAGTAAACCAGGGTTGTAATGGTTCTTCCCTTGCCCTTTGAGAATGTTTAACTTTACCCATTACCAAAAACCTGTGATCAGGTGATTGGAATAAGTAAAATGTTAAGCTTTGAATGAAGCCACAATTTAAAAAATCTTGGGCTCCATATAAGCTTTTCCAAGCCTAAAACATAAAAAATTAAAATTAAGTTTAAATTGCTCATAATTTACATTAAATATTTTGGATTAAAAAATTATATACTGTAAATGTTTTTGTAAATGGAAATATTCGTAAATGTTTTAATTTTTATTTTATTTTCACTTCAAAAATATAAAGTTTTAAATAAATAATTTTGATGATTTAAATTGTATTTGAAAGCATCAACAAATCAAAAAAATGTTTATAGTATTTGCGTTTAAGGACAAAAATATTAATACTTACTTTTACTTGTTGCTGTGTAATTTTGCTTGGTGTACAAATCAAATAATACATGTCACACCATTTAACTTTAGGCCAACGCTGTAAATCTTCAATAAAATCTTTTTTTGCAATCAAAAATGGATCAACAGTTAACCCAGAGTATTTTAATTTTTCCCTGTATAAATTTTTGTCATCATTTGGTAATTGTTCTGCATACGATGATAATTCGATTGTTGTTTCCATGCTTCGATTGCAACGCGTGTTGGATACCGGCCTCTCAAGATGGAGGAAGGCTTTGTTGCTAAGGAGTTCTGATTGGTTGCTAGGGTGAGACGTCACCCTCGTGAATAAGCTCTATTACATGACATATCTGGTTAGAGGAAATTTTTAAGGGCGTATCGTAATGTTACCATTAGAGCACGTGCCATTAAAGCACGTATCTATTCCGGCTATCTCACGTTCATACTTATTCGTGCTCTGTCCCATATTAATGGATTGGTGTAAACAGAAGTAGAAAAAAAGTTAATTCCTTTTCAAGTTATCTTAATAAATAATAAGCACCTTACAAATAATAAAATTCTTTTGATTTAGAGTCCGTTCTGCCCTTTCAATAATCGTCAATCACGTGCATCCTGCACGCGCATCATCTCATTAACTTTTGGAGCGCGCGCTGAGCCGAACCTATATGCTTATTACGCGTTTTTCCCAATGCAATTGTACCGATTTCGGCTATCTTCGAACTAAATTTATCAATTGGCTAAACAGTATTTAATAACGTTATATTCGTTTATGGCTCGTCGTTACGAGTGGTTTGATATGTTACTTACTATATCTTAACATGGAAAAATTTTGGGGGGTATCACAATAGTACAATTAGAGCGTGTGCCACTGTACAGATTTCGACCATCTTCGAACTCGTCCGTGCCATTTCCCATATCTATCGATTGGTGAAAACGGATTTTTAAAACCTTTCATACTTTCCGAGAAAAGTGAGTTACGGACAGACGGGCGGACGGACGGACAAGGCCAAAGCATAAAGCACCTTTCGGTACTTAATAAACCATTAATGAATGATATAATCAAGTACCGAAAGGCTAAATGAATACTGCTATATAAGCCATTGAAGAACTGCGTTGTTTATATATTCCACCCGAATAACTGCGTTGTTTATATATTCCACCCGAAAAACTTCTAATTTGTAGTTTTAGTAAATTTGAAATGACGAAACTGGTCGTAACGGAGGCGTGTGCAATGAATACCGCCTAGAGAAACAGCATGCTCAAGGAAAAATCATACATTGTTGCCTCCTCTACGGTAGGGACAATTTCGGGCTTAATATTGGCAGAAATACGATTTACATTACCCCACCCCCGTGCATCAAATTAGCGCCAACAATGAGTGAAATATTAAATTGTATTCTTTCGTGAATCGTCATTATGAAATGATAGCTATGCAATTTACCTATCCTTTCCTTTTCCTATCCGTTTTCCTATCCGTTCATTCGTTTCTTACATTATGAATTCGTCGACAAAACGCACAACTCGCTTCTATTGTTTGCAAATAGATGCGACGTTTATATTATTCTGTTCCGCACTTTTCTTCCTTGTACTTGTGAATAAATTGTGAATAAATTTCAACCAGCTTATAATTATGACTAAATTTCTTTTTATAACTTTCGAAAGTATTCCTAAGTCATTTATCATTGTTTGGAATCGAACGACCGCAAGCTAATGAAGCAGACGCGAGCTAACGAACGCGCGCAAGCTAAAGATGTGTGCGCGTGCTACAACAATCCCTTCGTAACGGGTGAATGTTCCAAGCTAGCTTAAACAATGCTCGAAGAGTCGACATATAATATTTTATTTATTTATTTATTTATTTATTTATTGACGGGAAACCCTATTTAAAAAAATCTTCTATATATATAAAGAAGGATGTTTGTGGGTCTGTCTGTGGGTGGGTCTGTACGTTTTTTATACAAATATACAGTTTTATTCCGATCTTGATGAAATTTCGCATACATGACCTTCAAAGCATGAGGAAGGTCACTGTCTACATCAGATTTCGAAAAAATAATAATTATTGATAAAAAATCGATATTCATGGTTATAGCAGGGCATATTAATGAGAAATATCGCATGACCAACAATGCAAGATAAAGTTTTTGCAACAATGGTATCAACACGCAATTCACAAACACACTGCATGAACCAACAATATATATCTCATGACCAACAATGCAAGGCAAAGTTTGTGCAACAATAGGCCCATTGTGTTCGCATCAACAATGGTATCAACGCGCAATTCACCAATAACAATGAGCACAGAATGATGATGTAATGTTAAAGCAATCTTTCCAAAAATTATAACCATGAACATAAAATGATGATGCAATATGGATAAGTTTCAATTTGTAACAATGCATAGAATTCCTGTTATTCAGGTTTTTCTTTGAAAAGAGAGTTCTTAGTACTTAACAATTTCTTGAAAATCTTTAAAAATGATCAGTAGCTGGAGATAATGAAGAGTTAGCAGACTATTGAGAAAGAGTGGAAAGACGACAGAGAAAGCAAACCTTTAGCTCCGTGCTGTATTGAGCAAATGGGAAGCAAGTAAATAGAAGAATTGGCGACCGCTAGACTACCCAAAGTGATGAAAGGCCAAATTTTGCTTCAACACAACGAGAGAAGAGTGGAAATTGCAACAACATCAAGTGTACATCTGAAGTAAGATTACCTGAGTAAGAAATTATTGGAGCGGTCCATCCATTGTGAGCCTTTAAAAATATTTTTTTCGAATTTTCATTAAGAATTTTTACTGTATTAATTCTAAGCATTTTCATGTGTTTATTTTTAAGATATTGCAAAATTTAATTTAATTTTTTGAGATTGTTCTGTTTACATCCAAGTGTAATTATCCCGGGCAACGCCGGGTACCTTTGCTAGTATTAAATATAATCATAAATACAAAACAAAAACAAAGAAAGAGGAAAAGATAATGACATAAATAAAGCAATAAAGTCATTAACGAAATAAATTAACAAAAATGACTTTACCGCCAAAGCAGATAAAGGGAGCACATTTTCGTATTATAGCATCATACATAGATATACAGGGTGTTTCAAAATTATGTACAATAAATTTAACAGCGTATAGTACACAAAATTCTGAGCAAAAAAGTCCAGTCACGTTTTTCGATCTGAGGCTCCGTTAAAAAGTTATAGCGCTTTAAAGTTCGGTATCGGTAAGGAATATCGGTATTGGTATCGGCCAGGGTGATTCTAAAAGGTCGTGTCAAAATGAAAGGGCAGATAGAGGATGAAATTCTGAGCAAAAAAGTCTGGTCGTGTTTTTCGATCTGAGGTTCGGTTAAAAAGTTGTAGCGCTTTAAAGTTTTGTGACGTCACTTCCGTTTCACTTCCTAACCGACACCGAACTTTAAAGCGCTATAACTTTTTAACGGAGCCTCAGATCGAAAAACGTGACTGGACTTTTTGGCTCAGAATTTTGTGTACTATAAGCTGTTAAATTTATTGTACACTAGCAAAGATACCCGGCGTTGCCCGGGATAATTCCACTTGGATGTAAACAGAACAATCTCAAAAAATTAAATTAAATTTTGCAATATCTTAAAAATAAACACATGAAAATGCTTAGAATTAATACAGTAAAAATTCTTAATGAAAATTCTAAAAAAAACTTTTTAAAGGCTCACAATGGCTGGACCTCCAAGCATGCCACTGCTATTTTAAATAATTTCTTACTCACGTAATCTTACCTCAGATGTATACTTAGTGTCGTTGCAATTTCCACTCTTCTCTCGATGTGTTGAAGCAAAATTTGGCCATTCATCACTTTGTGCAGTCTAGCGGTCGCGGAATCTTCTATTTACTTGCTTCCCATTTGCTCAATACATCACGGAGCTAAAGGAGTGCTTCCTCTCTCGTCTTTCCACTCTTTCTCAATAGTCTGCTAACTCTCCATTGTCTCCATTTACTGATCATTTTTAAAGATTTTCAAGAAATTGTTAAGTACTAAGAACTCTCTTTTCTAAGAAAAGCCTGAATAACAGGAATTCTATGCAGTGTTACAAATTGAAACTTATCCATATTGCATTGTTATAATTCTTGGAAAGGACTGCTTTATCATTGCATCATCATTTTGAGCTCATTGTTATTGGTGAATTGCGTGTTGAAACCATTGTTGATACCTATTGTTGCACAAACTTTTATTTGCATTGTTGGTCATGAGATATATATTGTTGGTCCGTGCAGAGTGTTTGTGAATTGCGTGTTGATACCATTGTTGCAAAAACTTTATCTTGCATTGTTGGTCATGCGATATTTCTCATTAATATGCCCTGCTATAACCATGAATATCGATTTTTTATCAATAATTATTATTTTTTCGAAATCTGAAGTAGACAGTGACCTTCCTCATGCTTTGAAGGTCATGTATGCGAAATCTCATCAAGATCGGAATAAAACTGTAGATTTGTATAAAAAACGTACCCACAGACCCACCCACAGACCCACAGACGCACAGACCCACAAACATCCTTCTTTATATATATAGATAGATTGTTCGCGCTAACATATATATGGTAACATTAGGGCACGTGCTACTAAACCAATTCTCACTATCATTATTTACGCATTATATTCATTAATGATACATCCTTACACGTACACGTGCTGTTACACCAATTTGTGCTATCACTAGTTACTCTCATATATTCGTTCATGAGACGTAGTGACGATTTATTTTATATATTACATGCCATATCTGGTTAGAGGAAATTTTTAAGGGGTTATCGTAATGTCACCATTAGAGTACGTGCCATTAGAGCACGTACCTATTCCAGCTATCTTAGGTACGTACTTGTTCGAGCTCTGTCCCATATTAATGAATTGGTGAAAACGGAGTGTAAAAAAGTTAATTCGTTTTCTAGTTATCGTAATAAATAATTAGCTCCCTACAAATAATAAAATTCTTTTGATTTAGAGTCCGTTCTGCCCTTTTTAATTATCGTCAATCATGTGCATCCTGCACGCGCACAATTTCATAAACGTTTTGAGCACGCGCAGAGCCGAACCTATATGCTCATTACGCGTTTTCCCCAGTGCAATTGTACTGATTTCGGCCATCTTCGAACAAAATTTATCAATTGGCCAAACAGTATTTAATAACATTATATTCGTTCATGGCTCTTCGTTACGAGTGGTTTGATTTGTTGCTTACTATATCTTAACATTGAAAACTTCTAGAGCGCGTGCCATTGTTCCAATTTCGACCATCTTCGAACTAAATTTATCAATTGGCTAAACAGTATTTAATAACGTTATATTCGTTCATGGCTCATCGTTACGAGTTTTTTGATATGTTACTTACTATATCTTAACATGGAAAAATTTCGGGGGGGTATCATAATAGTACAATTAGAGCGCGTGCCACTGTACCAATTTCGACCATCTTCGAACTCTTCCGTGCCATTTCCCGTATCTATCGATTGGTGAAAACAGATTTTTAAAATCTTCCATACTTTCCGAGAAAATCGAGTTACGGACAGACGGACGGACGGACGGTCGGACAAGGCCAAAGCATAAAGCACCTTTCGGTACTTAATAATTGAATAGAATAATAATATTTTTAATTAAATTAAAGTTATTAGAATATCTCAAAAACAAAACAGAAAACGTTTTCAGATGGTGGCTTTACATTAAAATACCACGACAGGCATCCTCTCCCGAGAGAAAAGCTTGTCTGGGAGAGAAAAGCCCATAAAATCTAGAGTACTGTTATCTCAATTTGAAACAAAGAAAGGAAAAAAACAGTAACGTAATAATAATAATAATAATAAGAAGAAGAAGAAGAAGAAGAAGAATAAGAATAAGAAGAATAAGAATAATTGTAAATTAAATCAAATGGAAACGTTCATCTAGTTTCAATTAATATACAGTCAGTGACAAAAAATTAGCACCACCATCATTTTCACTGAAAATCTTTTAATGAAACAAAATTCCAAATGCTCTTTTGGAATACAGACACTTAATATCTTCAGAAACAATCTAACTTCATAAAAATAAATTGAATGTCCACTTATAATTTTTTTAAAAAAATTGTTTTACTCAGGTGATATTTCTGAGTGACAAAAAATTAGCATCAGCTACAAAAAATCCTCTGAATGGTCTTAATATGTGGTGGATTTGCCTTTTTGTGAAATCACCTCAAAGATACGATTAGGCATCTTAGTAATTAATCCTTTAATCAATGAATGATCTAAATTTTCCCAAGCATCAATGATGGCACATCTCAAGTCTGAAGCATTTTTGTACTGACGATTGTTTTCATACACTTTTCGTGATAGCAGCCCCCAAACATTCTCAATGGGATTCAAATCAGGTGACATAGCTGGCCATTGCAGAACAGCGATGTTTTTTTCCTCAAACCACTGTGTTACAACATGTGCTTTGTGGATGGGAGCATTATCTTGCTGAAATACCCAATCATTTCCAGCCATAATTGGTCCAAAATCAGGGAAAATGTCTTTCAGCATTGACAAATACCCTTGTGCATTGTTTCGTCCACTGAGAAACTCCAAGTCACAATTCTTCTGGAAACCAATTGCTCCCCAGATCATTACAGATCCACCGCCAAGCTGTCTTCGTGAAAGAACTTGTTTTTCTTTTTGCAAATCGTGAAAATAGTATGAGAATCCATCTGGTCCGTCAAGGTTGAACTTCGTTTCATCTGTGAATATGACATTTTGCCATTCTGAAGTCCAACCTATGTATTTTCTGGCAAACTGAAGTCTGTTTTCTTGATGACGGTTAGTGAGTGGTGGCTTCCTCTTGATGTGCTGTCGCAGAAGATGCGAGCAGTCATGGACTACACGCTGAAAGTTTCGCAGATTTGTGTCGAGCTGCAGTTCATCACGAATTTGTTTTACTGTTTGACTTGAGTTGGATGCAGCTCTGACAACCTGACGAACTGACCTTCCATTGAGGGCACGAGGTCTTTCAGAACCCTTGTAAACTGCATATTCCTGAGGATTTCTCAAATAGTTAGAAATAGCCTTTGGGCTTCTCTTCAAACGACGCCCAATTTCACGAATAGAGATGTTTTCTTGTTTGAAGGCATCAATTTGACCTCTTTCATACTCTGACAGCACTGAACCACGTCCCATCTTGTTGTATGTTTATTAATTAAGTTTTTCAATTGTAGTAATTGCTCTTACTATATGATAAAGTAAATATATCACCCCTACTTGAGTTAAATGAGCCTAGCTTTACGGAGAAACCATTTTTTTGTAGCTGATGCTAATTTTTTGTCACTCAGAAATATCACCTGAGTAAAACAATTTTTTTTTAAAAATTATAAGTGGACATTCAATTTATTTTTATGAAGCTAGATTGTTTCTGAAGATATTAAGTGTCTGTATTCCAAAAGAGCATTTGGAATTTTGTTTCATTAAAAGAATTTCAGTGAAAATGATGGTGGTGCTAATTTTTTGTCACTGACTGTATTTAACTAGTTGTTACCCGCGGCCTCGCCCGCCCGCGCCATCTGTTGAGGGGAATTACAAAGAAAACCCCAGAAAGTGGGGAAGGGGGGGGGTCATAGGGGGCTGATTTTTGGCGAGAGAGCAGTTGATAAGCCCTTATTGATAAGCCTGCCCTGAAAATTTCAAGTCGCTAGCTCAAACCGTCTAGGAGGAGATAGAATTACAGATAAATAAATAAATAAATACACGCAAGAGTTTTAGTATATAGATGTTGGATGAACACACATAAGAAAAAAAGAATATAAACTGGAGCTAATTCTCCAAACAGCAGGTAAATGATATTATTTGAAAAAGGATGGAAAAACTCTGCAACCTGTGAACCAGGTAACCCGTCTCCCTTTGGGCATTCCATCTTGACAATGATTGTCTTTAACACACTTAGTTTCAGCATAGCTGTGCAAGAGTCTGCGATAGCCCAATTGAGACATGCGTCGGACATGACACTCGAGGTTCCTGGTTCAAATCCAGGTTGCAGAACTTTTCCATTTTTTTTTTCAAAAAATTTCATATACCTAATGTTGCTTTTTATAAGCTTTCCAAATACAAATTACATTTGCAGGCTCAGTGGAAATTGTCATCATGTGAGTGCTTTATTTTTATTACAAGATTATGAAAAGATACTTGATGGAGATTCGTTTCCTTAGCTCTTTTTTTTTAGGTGGAAAAGAATGCCAAGTAATGTTTGCAGCTGCTTTTCCTCCACAATCAAGGCAACCGGGTGCAGTGCATGATGGCTTTTTACACATAATGGCGTTTTACAAATACACCACCAGTTAGGGCGCGCGTATCACGGATATCGCCCATTATTGTTGGGGTGTATTTCGAATACGCGACTGACACGTTAAGACAAATCTCTTTCGTTCTGAATCATTCGCAGTTCGTTTCATTAATAGCTACATTCAAGATGTCTCTTCTAGCATACCAACATATATTAAATTTAGCGTGTTGCTAAGGAAAATCGGCAAAAGATACATTGAGAATGTTACAGGATGCACATGAGCACTACTGTGAAGCACAGCCAAGTATTTCAAAACGGACGAGAATATGTCGCCGTTGACGCGTACACCGGGCGTTCAAAAACGTTTCGAGTGAGGAGAAAACCACGCAGGTTAGAAAATTGAACGATCCGACAGGCGACAATCAGTGGGCTGAAAATTATGGACGTTGTGACAACGGATCTTAAGGAAATTGCAAAGATCGGATTCCAAGATTGCTTCCAACAATTATACATTTGCAATACAAATATATAGCAGACATAACTGTGGACAATAAGATAAAAAAAGAAGAGTAAAAAAAAAAAAAAGAGGAATAGCGATTCTTTGTCTGCTTCTATTTTGTGGAATAGTTTTTTTATCTTCTATTGTTAACTATACAGTTTTTTTATCTTCTAACTGTTAACTATTGGTATACAGTATACTCGTGTTGGAAAAATATTGACTACGGAATGATAGTATTTCAAGGGACCTATGTATATAAGCTAATGGTAATTTTTTGAATTAAAAAATCATTCCGGGAACTTTTTGAAACTATCTCGTAAAACTAAGTTCCTATAAAATGCAATTTTTAGACCTAAATTTCAAATGTATTACGTAAAAAGACGAACGTCGTAGGACGTAGAACGTGTACAACCATGTGGAAAGGCCTACACTGACGTAAATGGAAATGCACCAAAAATCAAACAGGAAGTCTAAATTTTGCAGATAGTAAAATTATCTTTGAAAATTGGACTCGTTCTTCGAATTCATTTTACGTAAAAATTAAAGATTTTTTGCTGCACCCTTTGTAGTTAATTAACATTGTCATTTAAACATAAAATACTATTTTACATAAAACTTACCCGACTTCGAAATATTATATCCTGTTGCAGACTTCGCTAGACTTACGTTTTCCAACGAGTGAGGTCTGTTAACATAATGTTCGATGATTCCTTTCGCATAAACATCTGTGCTATCTTCATCAAGCGCAGTGAGTTCTTGTTGGTCTTCAGAATATGAACTTTTTCCTCAGGTGGAGCAGTATTGACAAATACGTCCTCTCTTGAAGATTCTGTGTTTTTTATGCCAAGCAAAAAGGCTGTGGCTTCTCGAGCGGACACTTCAGTTCCGCGTACGAGAGCCTTTGCAAAAGATTTAGTTTTTTCTCTCAAACTCAAATTTCCTTTAGTTGCTTGGTCCTGTGCTTCACGAAGTAGACGGGAAACGGCACCTTCAGACTTTAGGATATAACCAACACAATATTTGGCACAGGAGTAGGCATCCAAAACAAACTGGATATCGATGTTTGCTTCCCATGCCTTTAACAATTTTCTGTTATAGTTATTAATGAAGGCTGCATTTGTACTTCTTTTTAGGAATACTGAAGTTCTCTGTATGGAACTTCGGATTGCAAATATATACTCGTCAAATGTCAAATTGAGTTCTTTGAGAAAGTGGTCAAAGTCAACATTTCGTTTTTCTGAACGTCCATAACCATCCACCTTGGTTTGAATTCTTTTAAAATCTTCGTTTGCCTTCTTTTTTCGTCGCCGTGTAAAGTTTTTCTCTAATGGTTGTAATATGGACGTTTCAGGTAAAGGTGGCCTTGGAAATCCAAAGCGACAAGTTGTTTTATCTTTTTTTTTGTAGCAAGTGGCACTGTGTTGACGTAATTGATATGTCAGGAGCTTTTCCATATCTCCGACTTCGTCCCTTTCACATGTTATAAACTCGTCTACAAAATTAATAGCTTCTTTTTCTAATTGTGGATCATCAGTTTTGTATCGAGGTGCATTCTTGAACCAGTAGAGACTGTGCAAATGTGGAGATCCGCGCATTTGAAATTCTAGTCTGCTGAAATGGTCTTCATATGCATAGGGATGGAATATTCCATCCCCTTCTTTGATAAGTAGCTTTTGCATTTCTCGTTGTTTGTGGTCAAAATGTCGCATACAAGTAAGAGGATCGTCCCGAATTAGTTGTGCTACTCGTGCATAGGAAGTTCAGCAGCCTCTTCTCTTGATATGGATTTTCCTTTCACTACTTGCATGAGCTCACAAATTAAGTTAGTCCATTTTGTTTCAGCAGCGTCCGAGCTGGCGAACCATTAAAATTACTTTTTTGGTTTTGCTTTGCCAGTATGCTGGGCTAGATCGAATGTTTTTGAATACAGCATAACCTTCATCTTTGCTTATTAAGGAGTCGACAAAGCCTGGCATCCGAATTTGTGAAGCAGTTACTCCTAGACCTACTTTCTTGCGTAAGCAAATTTGAACAGCTTGCGCCACTTTGTCGTTGAAGGATTTCCGAAAAGCCCAGAGCAAGTGGCTTGGTTTACATGCCCTTCTGTCATATCGCCGTAATTCTGACTTAGCAATGTCGGTAAAGGTGTGCGTAGCCCTTCTTTGAATTTTCTCGTGTGTCCACAATAGATAGACGGAATTGAAAGTTCTTCTGCGTATTGGTCAGCATATAATAGAATTGGAGCATTTGCTTCCGCTGGTGCAATTTTTACTCCGTCATATGTCTCTGTTATTAGTAAAGTCTCTTCAACTCCAATATTATTTGGGAATGTCGTTTACTGCTTCTTCTTCGCGATGAATCGTATCACCATCTGAAAATAAAATTTGTTATAACAATTTAAATATTCCATTTTATTTTGTTAAAATCTATTTAATCTCTCAAGTAACTAACCATTTGGAATGCCCTGCTGCTGCGTATCTTCTGTAATATCTCCCATCTCATCTACGTAGAAGCATAAAGTGTCATCTACGAAATCAATAAAAAACTTAGTTAATTCACAATAAATATTTGTATAAAGCTGTACAAAGACTTTATTTTTAATAAAATACCTGCACGCCATCGCTCTCAGTCATTTGATAGCTAAATGTTTAATTCTTTGTAAAGTTCCGTTTCTGTCGGATAGTGAGCGGCTTTATACAAATATATAAAACGACTTGGAATGACGTGTCATTAATGAATATAACGTAAAATTAATTATAGTCGAAATTGGTTCAAAGGTACGTCGTGTAATGGTAGCTTTATGGCCCATTAGAAACTTACAATGTTAACATAGGGCTCTTTAAAAATATAGTTTCGCGAATTGTTTAGTTGATCCTTTCGGTACTTGGTTATGTCATTCCTTAATGGTTTATTTATTTATTTATTTATTTATTTATTTATTTATTAAAGTGTAATATACAATATCCGACCAAGGCCAATATGGCTGAAGGCCGACGAGTTTGGTCCCTGGCCGGAAGAACGTATAATAAAGTAATGCAAAACAAAAATATATATAATTATATAAAAAAATAAATACAGTTGGAAAACGAAATGCTAGGTTTAGAGGGTTAGCGGGAAGAGTTAGAAAAATACTTCTTTAGTCTGGACTTAAAATATATTACATGATATATTTTAGCATTGAAAGTTCCAATAAACCAGGTTCCTTGAAACCAATTTCGAAAACCATTAAATTTACGTTATATTCATTCATTGCAACTCATTCCAAGTCATTTGATGTATTACATGATATATTTTAGCATTGAAAGTTCCAATGAACCATAATGGTTCCACTAAATCAGGTTCCTTGAAACCAATTTCGACTATCATTAATTTTACGTTATATTCATTCATGACACCTCGTTCCAAGTCGTTTGATATAATATATGCCATATTTTAGCACTGAAAATTTTTGAGGGTGTCATAAGGATATATTAGAGTACGTGTCATTATTTCGATTTCAACCATTTTCAAAATTGTTCATTCCCGGAACCTTATTTATTAATTGGCGAAAATAGTAATTTCTATCCGCTTCTATCTCGTCATTACGATTTGTTTGATATATTACTTAATATATCTTCCCATTGAAAATTGCTAGATCGAGTCGTAAAGGTACCATTTGTGCACGTGCTATTGAACAGATTTAGATAATATTTGTGATTGATTCGTGGCATGTACCATGTTCATCGACTGACGAAAATAATAATGAAAAACCGCATCTATCTCGTCATTACGATTTGTTTGATATATTACTCAATATATCTTCTCATTGAAAATTGTTAGGCGGGAAAATAGAGGTACCATTTGTGCACGTGCCAATGAACCGATTTAGATAATATTTGTAACTTGTTCGTGCCATGAACCATATTCATCGACTGACGAAAACAGATTTTGAAAATCTTTCATAGCCTCGGAGGAGTTTGAGTTACAGACAGACAGACGGACAGACAGACGGACAAACAGACAGACGGACAGACAGACACGTTTACCCACACTGATAGCATAAAGCATCTTTCGGTACTTGATAAATAGTCACCAATGTAAGTTCTTATGAAAGTTGGACTTGAGCAGCGTCCAAACGTGAAATCCTGTATTAAAATGAGGAAATCGCTTTGTGAAATCGAAGGGGATAATATCGATTCTGTTGACAAAGATCCCAGTCTGTTAGGGTGAATTATCACGGGCGATGAAACATGGTACAGTACTTTCTTTACGACCCTCAAACAAAAAGACAATCATCCGTAATACATATGGAAAACAAGCTCGTTTCCCCGACCACAGAAGTTCCGTGCTGACTGCTCCAAAGGAAGGGTCATGCTTGCATTTTTTTTTTATTGGAAAGGAATACAAAGTAAGCTCTGAAGAAAGTGGAAAACAGCCCACGTTCGACAAAATATATGAACGTTGGCAAATGTGTATAGTTTGAGGGCATTACTGCTTAAAATATGCTCTGTCCTATACGTCTTTTTTCCAAAGAAAACTTCGGGAACTTTTTGAACCTATCTCGTATTACTACTAATAACTCACAGTCAGCATCAGTTGTTTTGATATCTATATTGAATTCGTCATTCCAGCAGAAATGAAAATGCTTGAGAAGATATAGGGGAGAGGGGGGCAAAGCGGATCAGCCGAATATTTCCCTTTTTCCAGATAAAAGGAACGACATGCACCTTTCTGTCTGTTGCCTAGTCAATGCACATAGAGTACACGTCATTGTGGGACGTGTTAAGACCGAACGAAGTAAATTATGTAAGTCATTGTGTTTTCATGCGGTTTTCGTAAAATTTATAATGTTTCATCATTTAGCTGCAGTTCAGTAATGACTCGTTTGATCAAAATTTCTTCTAGATATGTGTGTTAGTGATTTATCAATATTATAATTCGACTCAGTTTTCGCCCGTTAGGCTTAATGTGTTGCTCATGGATTTTTTTTTGTTTTTAAAGTGAGAGGATGGGGTAAAGTGGATGAATGGGGAAAAATGGATCAGGAAAGATGTGAGACCATTGCCTACCAAGACTGTTGGAGAAGTGTGTAAACGAAGTGTCAAGAGGAAACCTTCCGAAATAGTGACAAGCTCGCCAGAAAAGGGAAAAATCATCCAATTCTGCAGCTAGAAGCTCGAGAGGCAAAGGTTCGAAGAAATGTGTGAAGAAACTTGAACTTTCAAAAGCTCCGGCGTCATTGGCATCCTATGAAGGACAACTTGATTTTGTCTGTGATCACTGTACCTCTTAGGCTATTCTGTGTGTATAATCCAGTTTGTCCCCGTCCACTAATCCACTTTGCCCACATAGTGGGGCAAAGTGAATAATTTGCACATATTTGTAAAAAGATTAATATTAAAAAAATGCTGGAGTATATAACTGTGATTGCATCATATTATTGTTCCCATAGCTTTGAGGTATTGTATGTGTGTGAGTCTGAGAAAACTAACTCAAAATGCGTAGCTTTTATCTTAACCTAGAATTAAGCGATCCACTTTGCCCCACTCTCCCCTAATGGTAAATTTAAAAATCGTTGCCATATTCACTCAACAGTTATTCGTGAATTATATTGTGCACGTGATTATTGTTAGATATTAAACATCTAAGCGACGCTAGACATTGAAATAACGTTAACAATGCACAATTAAAATAACAATAGCAACAATAAGGAAAATTCCATCAGTCTTGGAAATAATTTATCAGTAGGAAAATGTTTAACTGTGCAAACAGAAAAAATATTCTTCAAGGAATTCTTTTTATACAAGCTGGTAAGGAAAATGATCATAAACATTATGACTATTTATTTATTTATGTTTTACAGAACTGTGCAATTTATGTTCTCTTGAACATTTTATTAAATTTGGTTCTAATGATTCATATACGATGAAAGCTATAGCGTTTAGAAATTTTTTATTATTTATTAAATATAGATATATTTTGATGACATTACTAACAAAGTTTAATCTGAATATTCATTCCCTTTTTTTTATTAAATATGTACGAGTGGATATACATAACGTTCCAGTTGTTAAATGTTACAAGAAAATCTTTAAATGATTTAACCACAAACATTTAATTCTAACATACCGTTCTTTTTTACACAGACACTTTAAAGGCCTAAAAAAAATTGCGCGATTCGCCGTCGCTTGACAAGATCGAAGTTCGAGTCCAATTCCATTTAAGCCTGTTCATTTTCGCTTTGCAATGCACTGATCAGCCAAAACATTACGACCACCGTCTTAAATATCGTATTGCTCCACCTTTGGCATGCAAGACGGTTTAACCGGTGGGGAAAACAGAAGTCATGAAAGGGACGAACGAAGCTTTCATGGCGTGTTCTACAACTAACATCAGTCCCAGGGATGGTCCAAAGAACGTCCCCTAAAGCATAATTTCTCCACCCACAGCCTATATGCATTCCACGTTCCATGCGTGGATCAACTGCTCACCTGGAAGATGGCTTATCGGACATTGCCATTTTTCGAGATGCAAAAGAACTCGAGATTCATCGGACCAGGAAACTTTTCTCCATTGCTGCATTGCTCCATGGCCCACTGTAACCGTAAACGTTGACGATACTGGGTTAACATCGATGCACGCGAAAGCATCTACGTAAAGCAGAATCCCATATCCAATAGTCCGATGCATAGACTGCTCAAATACATTTGTACTTGACATTGTATAGTCTTCCGTTGTAGTTGAGCAACCGGCATCCGCCTATTTGCCTTCACCAAGCAGGACAATCTCCCACGTCCGCATTCGTTGATTAGGCATAGATTTCCAAAGCCTCGGCACTTTATTACCGCTTTCCCGGCCCTTCTTCCACTTTTCACATGTACTAATAACGGCAGCTCGCGAACACCCGACAAGCCATTTCGTTTCGGAGATGCTCATACTTAGTCTTCGTTCCATCACAATCTGGCCTGTATCAAAGTCGTATAAATCAGCAGCCTTCTCCATTATACGCATACTAGTCGACAAAATGATGCCTCGCCATCACCAACAGCCATTAAACACCATTCGCACCTTATCACGTGCTATTTACAAGTGCATTCTCACAAAATAGTTGTCATAAAGTTTTGGCTGATCAGGATAAATTACAATGGCCGACAATGAAATTGTATTGCATCTGATCATTTTTTCCAATCGGATAACATTTTTGAAATAATTTTGCCACTAAACAGGCCAAGATACAGGTAGGAGGGAAGAAAGAGAAGATGAAAACTAATAGTGTTCTATAGATTTTGTTTTTTTAAGTTTTTCTCGTAGGTTTCGAATTTTCTCGTAAGTGCAACACACTCGTATATATTGATATATTGTCATGATATAATAAATGCATAATTATAATTATCCATATTCAGATGATAATATCGGACTAGAACTTATAAATACAGCGCGTCTCAAAAATATAAAGAAAGTTAGTTTTGCGAAATTTCACGAAACCTATGAAAAATATTATTATGCCAAGGTTATCTACATGTTAGTAGAATCCAGGAGGGGTGATAGTCTTTATTCAAAATTTATGCAAAATTTATTCAAATGAGAATGAAACATTGCCAAATTTAACCAATCACGCGTCTCAAAAGTTTAATGAAAATCATCAGTTCATTATTATTCAAAGTTTTTGAATAGTGAATCAGTGAGAATACTTCGCATTGTGGGTATTTAAGTGCGATTAATCAATTTCTTCTCACTATTTTTGAAATCTTGCTCCAAAGAGCAACGTCTTTGTACGTCGATGATGCCGAGAAATAAACAGTTCACCACCACTAAAATTGCCAACGTATGAAGCCTAAAGGCGCAAGGAATGCCTGTTTCAGAGATTGCTGAAACTTTGGGAAGATCAGATACAGGAATTTATGCAGTTTTGGCAAGAGGCAAGAGCACTAATCCAAAAGTGCGTCCTGGAAGGCCACAGAAAACCACCAGCAGAGATGATCGGAGATTCGCGCATCAGAATATTGCGTCCTTGAGAGAAATCGCAGCACAATCAGGAACCAGTGTGTCTAAAGATACCATCCACAGACGATTGAAAATCAAAAAACACGTGGCTTACATCAAGATGTGCAAGATGCCTCCCCTGGCGACAACCCATCGTGAAGCCAGATTGCAGTGGGCACACGAGCACTTGGATTGGAAGGATGAGTGGCTAAGCATTTTATTTTCGGACGAAAAGAAATGGAATCTGGTTGGATCAGACGGTTGGCGATCCTACTGGCGACCTGCGAACTGAACTACGATCCTTCTTAAGCCGTCAACAAGGAGGCGGTTCGGTTATTGTATGGGCAGCGTTTGGTTTAAATGGGCAGACATCTTTGGCAATTTTCAACGGACGTCAGAATTCCGACAAGTGTCAGGAAGTTCTGACCGAACATCATATTCGTTAAGGCACCGAACTTGGTATAGATTCCTGGGTGCTTCAGCAGGACAACGCGCCCATCCATACGTCTCGGTCAACCAGAGCATGGTTCCAGCACCACAATGTTCGAGTCATGAAATGAGCTGCAAGATCTCCCGACTCCAACCCGATTGAAAATTTGTGGGGGATCTATGAGGTGTTAAGTGGTTCGAGGCAGTGCACCAATGTTCTGGATTAGCAGCACGCGATTGAGGATTGTTGGTATGGTTTAAATCCGGAAACACTTCAAAAACTTATAACAACAATGAAGGAGCTTGTTTTTAAAGTTATTCTTAACAATGGCAAGTAACTGAAGTGTTGACTGTGTTTTTCTTTAAACTTTTGAGACACGTGATTTGTTTTGTTTTCGTTGTTTCGCATTGGTTTAAATTAATACTCATTGATTTGCGCAAACCACAGTAGAATCATTATTTTTTCAGCCTTGTTTAAATCTATAGTCCATTGAAACAATGAACTTATTAATGACTTTTAAGAAATAATTTACAAATGTACATTCTTTATATTTTTGAGAGGCACTGTAATTGCGTTCAGAACAATTGCTAGTAATGTGCCCATTGCCGCGTATGTGCCCATTGTGGCGAATTTTTTGAGTCGCCATTTCTCGGCGCATTGAGTGCAAACGGTGAGGAAATTTTTCGGAAGGGAAATATTGAACTTTTACCTTTTGGGGAGACTAACATGTGTTTGATAGGTTATAAGCTACGCAGTAAGACATCATCAATTTATATAAGAACTGTATATTTCTAAAATGTTAGTTCGTAATTTACTATCTCTCAAATGTTATGAAGGGCTAAATAAAAATTATAATATATTAATTGTTACATTTAAACGGCTAAATAATTTATTCATTACGGAAGGTTGTTTGATGTTTATGGTGACGATTGCTGAAACGTCGTAACACGGCTCCTGAAGTTTTACACGGGAGTTCGATAACATTCATGCTTATTTCGTTATGCATTTTCACGTTTACTGCCAAATTGCCCTCGGAACTGGATTCTTCTGGGAGGACTACGTCGTAGTTCTTCCTGATGCTGGTTACTCTTATTCCAGAATAACAGAACAGTGTAAGGAAAAATGGTTTCATTATTTCCAAACAAATTTATAATCCCTACAATTCACCTTGCAGCGCTGCTGAACGAAAAGCGCATCCCCGTTCTTCCCGTGCTTAGGCTAATATTCGAACAGTGAAGAGATTGGTCCTTACGGGAAATCCGTCAACACAACGGGCCATTGCAAGCATAATTGGAACCTCTGTTGCATCGATAAACGGTAATATTTGTCAAGATTTGAAATTAGAACGTCATCATAAAGCCCGACTTCACGTTTCTTTGTCAAGACAAATTGCAGAGAGGCGAACCAAGAGCAGAAACTATAAGAACGCTATTTGGCAGGCGACAAATTGAAAAATATAGTCGCCTTGAATGACGCTTGGGTCTATTTATCGAGAGATGGCAAGACACGGATAATTTTTTTATCGACAACTGGGCGAGACGACTCAATCTGACTGGGTCGTCAGTGAAAGGGGTCTTCTGAAGTATTCATGGTGGTTGCTGGGTACAGCTGCAATGGACGTCTGATCATCATAAATAAAGATTAACGCTGCCTGCTATCAAGAAAATGTCTTGGAACGCTTATATCATAACGATATCCCACGATTAAATGGCCCTAGGGCGAAGGACATATGAATCAGTTGTTTGAGAAACAACTTATGTCCAGAAGGCGACTCAAGTTTGTTTGACAGTGTACAGGCATGTGTTGTTTCTAAAAAAAAACAACCCCAAAAAACGTGTTTTAACGATTTTTAAAAGCTGATTGTTTTTGTTGATCCACAATTAGTTTTATATTCTAACCTTTGTTTATTAATCCATTGTGGTAAGTAAAAACAGCAATCATTTTATTGGTGAAAAATGGACATATGTTGTTTCTCAAACAACTGATTCATATATATTCACTAGGAGAAAGCATTTACAGCCACACTTGTAAATCGATTTTTCAGTAATGTGCTCGAATGAAACAGAAAAATGGGATTAAGGTTATTCCATTCTCAGACATTCCTATCAAGTCACCCAAAGCCTCTCCTATGCATTTTTGTGGATTCGGTCTATTTAAAAGAGATCTTCAGGTAAGATTCCGATATGACTTTCTGGATTATGGAAAGTCTGTCTAGAGGCGTAGAGCAGAATCGATCTCTGTTCTCCGTAGAATCCTCTTACAGTGGAAACGAAGATGTCAAGCGATTGATAGAAGTAAGGGCCGTCACATAAAGCACAATAGGCGGTAGGAAAATTGGTTCATCTAAACCTTCAGTAAGTTTATTCTCGTCACCACATGAAACAACCCTCCATATAAAACTATAGAAGTACCACCACGAGATTGAAATCCAGGACAGCAGCTAACATAGTCATTCTCAAAAGTTGAGTAATGGGTCCATAGTGCTGTTTCTATCAAACAAAATAGAAAACGCGGTCCTAGTAGAAGAATCATCCAGAGTTACCATAAACTAAGGTATCAATAAGAAATGGAAAAGAAAGTAAATATACAAAATTTGAAAAATTACAAGATATCGGATAAAGAATTTAAAATAGAATAAATATCAAAAACGGTTTGGCAATTGAGTGATCTGGAGAGGAGATATTAGCTTTAAAGATCTCAGTAGCTTCGAGAGTGGCGGTCTTGATGGGTCGTTGCATAGATGGATAATGGTCATAATTTCACTTTGCTCTTTTGGGGCATGTCCCGTGCAGGCAAGGTGGATCGCGTAGTGTGATTTATTATGTTGTTTCTTGTAGGAGTCCATGTGTTCCTTGAATCGTTTATTGAAATTGCGGGTCGACAGGCCTACGTAGTATTTATCGCAAAATCCACAGTTTAATCTATAAATTCCGGAACGGGAGAAATTGTCGGTGTTTGTATAAATGGGGGGATTAAAACAGCTGAAAACATGGGGTCGATGAGCGGTAGGAAACTTGGAGGCCGAATGAGGAGAGGAAGGCGGAAAGACGGTAAAAATGAGGACTAATGAATCGCAAGGATACCCATTTCTTGGATGGGGATGGGTGAGGAGGTTTAGGGTTGGAGAGGGCAAGTTTTCTTCGTTGGAGAATCCGGGAGAAGGTGGAAGTAGTGTAGCCATTCTTTAAGGCGAGGGCACGTATAGTTCGGAATTCGATGGCACGGGAAGGACGACTGAGGGATAACTTGAGGGCACAGTCGATGAAGAAACGGAGGGAGGCTTGTTTATGGATAAGAGTGTGTGAAGAGGAATTAAATTAGATTAAATTAGATGTGATGGGTTTACGGTAGAGAGAGAAGGAAAAGCGGTGGTTGGAGGTGTCATTAGTGATGAGGATATCGAGGTATGGAAGAGAGCGGTTAGATTCGGTTTCAAAGGTGAACTGGATGTGGGGTGAGAAAGTGTTGAAAAGGTTAGCTATGTCAACGGGAGAGATAAAACGGGAATCAAAAATAATTAGGATATCATCAACGTATCGAAAGTATGAAATAATGGTGGAGTTAGAGAGGAGGGGAGAGATAAAGGTGAGTTCAAGGTTCTGGAGGAAGTCTTCGAAAAGGAAGATACTTAATGGGAAACCCATTCCTAACCGGACGGTTAAGAATAGAAGGTATTATTAAAGGAAAGGTAATTCTGGATTTTGCCGAGGGCATTAAGGGTGGGAGGACAAGGGTTGGGTGGAATAAGGTGTCGGAGGTATTTAAATCGGGGGGGATTTGTTTACGACAGAAATGACAGACGTATGAAACTTAAAAGTAGGATCGGAGGGTAAGATAATAAAATTATTAGATGAAAGGAAGTCACAGACCTTGGATATGTATATGGATCGGTTTTTTTTGTCGGCTTTGACGATAAGGGCATCGGCTTTGGCTAATTTCTTCTTTATGGTGGAGGCGATGGCTGTATCATTGCGTTGTTCGCAGGATATCTTGGCGGACGTCTCATCGTTGTATGCTTTACGGATGAGGTGTCCCGCAAAGGCACGGGCTGGAGGGCGATCTTGTTGGGGTAGGAAAGTTTTGACTCATTCGGTGTACGCGATGATAGAGTGGAGATCAGGTTAGGTGGGCCGTCTGTGGATGACGTCCTTAAGGCCCTTGTTTAGAAGGGATAGCTCGTCGACTGAGAATTGGCTCGGTGTCAAGTTGACATTGTCGTGGAACTTGAAGTCACATTGAATATTGGAGGATTGTGTCGAAGACGTTTTCAAACTCCATCTACATATCTCTTTAATTGTACCTCCCGGTGTTCTTATACCACCTAATTGAAGATGAACTCGGGCTTCAGATATTCAAAGAACATAAGTTCATGACGCTATGCCAGAAGCTAGAAGACCTTCGACGTCCGTTACTTCCCACACAATTGTAAACAAAAAAATGACTTTACAGTTGGTTTTTTTTGGTTATTTACAATTTGAGAAAATTTACTTTTCTTGGGTTATGTTTACCTACGACACAGCATTAAACATCATTCAAAATTACGTTGCACTGAGGTTTATTATAAAAAAATTTAAAAAAATAAAAAATAAAACACAGACATAACAAAACGCCAATTGATATATCTGTAAGCTAATTGATATATTTGTAACCAGTATTTGTTCATTTCCTCGATACTTTTTGATGAAAAACATGATAAATGCTATCGGTATTAAACAAGGTTGGTACTTGTCGTGTTACTGATTCCGGCGCGAGAGCAGAGTACGTCACGTTGGAGTGGAAGGGGACCTCTTCGGGATGAGGTGGTGGGGAGCGGGGGAGCCAGCCAGCCAGGCCGAGCCGAGCCGAGCCGAGCCGAGCCGAGCCGCGCGATCACAGTCGCCGAAATTTGGCTCGTGCTACGCAGCGCCACGCCATTCAGCTCAGTTTGAGGTTCAGTTTATGGCGTTGCTTGCGATTTGCGACCCCAAGTGTCTTATATCACTTTAATCGCCTAAATTTCGTCTACATCGTAGCGTAGAGTTTTTGAAGGAGATAATTTACACCCTGTATATTAAATTAAGAAGATATATAGGGTGGCCCATTTCAAAGTTTCAAATCTCGATAACAACACAATCCATTTCAAATCTCGATAACAACACAATCCAGATACATGTATTTAGAAATTTGTCTCGAGGGGGCAATCAAATGGTGTTGTGTGATCTACAATTGACCCCCTTCCCCCATTCATTCGGTACTGTATTCGATCCCATTTAGTGTGTTCGAGATATTCCAGTGGTAACTTTAAAATATGACACCCTGTATACATGGTGTTTTCGAATAACGTGTACAAACTTGGGAGGGGGTGATGAAGGATCAAATCTAAGCAACATTTCCCTCTTTCATTTTTGTTCTGGGCATTATCCTTGAGATATAAAATGCTGGACGTCGCATAGACTTAATATGCCACTCAACCCGTGCTTCTGGAACACGTCAAAATCATGGTCAGTCATGTAATAAAAAGAACAAAAACACATTGCATGCAGTACAATAATGTTAAATTTAAATGTATGTAGTCTCCTTTTAATGGGGAAAATCTTAAAATAAAATTTAATAAAAACAAAATAAAGTCACCAATCTTGAAAATCGATGGAAGAAACTTGTGAGATGGAAGAAAACTTAAACGATGTAGTCTATTAAAGATGTTGTTGATTGTAGAAATAAACTTAGTCTATTGAGGATGTAGATGAAGTCTTGTGAAGATAGTAGAAAACGATAATCTTGAAGGAAGTGTTGGTTTTGAAATACAGATGAAGTTTTGAAGAGGGTGATCCAAATATTTGGGATAAAATTTATATAAAACGTTTTCGAGAATATTTCTCATCAGTAGGATAAGGGATGGTGAAAACAGTTGAAATAAGAATTTAACAATTGATAAGAAAAACAATTGATATAAAGATGATGAAGCTAAGTTGGTTGTAACTGTTGGTTATGATTGTTGGCTGTTGTATACTAGGGTATATGTTGTTTAAAAGTAGTGTCCATTTATTGTTTATCCCTATTGATGGCTTAGCTAAATTTTTGCTATTTGTAATGGTATTTATTGTTTCTTTAATTAATCTTTTTTATAATTTTCTTCTTTTCCATTGATTTTTGTGTTATTCCAATCTGATGTGTGGTTTTCTTTGATACAATGATTTACTAAATGGTTGTTTTTGTCTTTGTGGCGAAGTGCTCTATCATGTTCTTTTAATATTATTTCTAATTGTCGTTTAGTTTGACTTGTGTAGATATGTTCACAATTTTTACATGGTATTTGATAAATTATATTTCTAGTGTTCCATTTTTCTTTATTATTTTGACTTATTTCTTTGAAATCGATATTTGTGTTATTATTTTGATTGATTGTTGTTTTTAGGTTGGTGGTGGTTATTAATGTTTTAGTAATGTTATTTGTTATTTTTGGTATGATTTTTATGTTTGGTATTTGTTCTAATATTTTTTTCTGTTTGTGGAAAATTTTATTATTGTATTGTATTGAATATCTTTTTTGTTGTTCTTGTTGAATTGGTATAGTTTTTGTTGTATTGTTTGTAAACGCATCTATTAAAATTTTGTCTATTAAAGTTATTGGATATTTGTTTTTTATTAGGTTCAGTTTAAGTTTTTTTAAATTTGTAGGAATATATTTCGGGGATGTAAGATTTTTTTTATTCTTTGTAAATATTGTTTAATAGTGTTAATCTTTTGGTGTGTGGGTTGTTGTGATAAGTAATGTGGTATGTTTTTACCTTTTGTTGGTTTTTCATATATCTCAAAATCTAGATTATTTTCATTTTTTATAATGTTTATATCTAAAAATGTGATACGGTTGTTGGTCATGTTGTTGTGTGTAAATTTTAAAGGATATCGTTCTTCTAATAGGTGTATTAATATTTCTATTGGTTTGTTTGTTATGACTAGGATGTCATCTACATATCTCATCCATATTTTTATGTGTTTGTGTTGTGATTTGTTTAGTAAATTGTGCTCCATGTTATCTAAATAGATGTTGGAAAGAATTGGTGATAATGGGCTACCCATGGGTAAGCCTTCAATTTGTGAATAAATTTTTTCATTGAATTTTTATTGATTGTTGGTGAAACATAGATTTATGGATTGTATGATTTTTAGTACTTTCGTGTAAGGTAATTTTGCTTTTAATTGATTTTTCATGATGTTGAGAGTTGGTATGATTGGGATGTTATCATACATAGCTGTTATATCTATAGTATAAATTTTGTCTTCATTCTCTAATTTTAGTTTTTCTAATGTTTGTTTGGCTAGTGTTGAGTTTTTTATTGTGTAATTAAATTCAAAAAAATTTTTTAAATAATTATCTAGAAATTTTGCTAGTTTGTAAGTTGGTGATTTTTTGGTGGAGGTTATGATTCTTATGGGATTTCCTTCTTTGTGTATTTTTATTACTCCATAAATTGAATTTGGTGATGTTTCTACTGGAATTATTTGTTTTTCTTGTTCTTCATTAATTATATTTTCTTTTTTTAATTCATTTATTTTTTTAATAACATTTTTTTGGAATTGTATTATTTGATCTTTATTTTCTAATTTGAAAATTTTATTTTCTTTTATGAAATTTTCTATGCTAATAATGTAATCTTTTTTCTTTTGTATGACCATTATTTTACCCTTGTCTGCTTTTGTTATAATTAGAATTTTATCTTCTAAATAAGTTTTAATTTTTTTTATTTCCTTATGCCAATATAGATTTTCTTTATTATTCCTTATTATAGTGGTTATGTTCAGATTGATTATTTGTTCTTTATTATTTATTTCTTCTTTTTGTAATATATATTCTATGTTGGTTATCATAACAATAAATGGACACTACTTTTAAACAACAATTATCCTAGTATACAATAGCCAACAATCATAACCAACAGTTAAACCAACTTAGCTTCTTCATCTTTATATCAATTGTTTTTCTTATCAATTGTTAAATTCTTATTTCAACTGTTTTCACCATTCAAAAATGTTTATCCTACTGATGAAGAGAAATATTCTCGAAAACGTTTTATATTAATTTTATCCCAAATATTTGGATCACCCTCTTCAAAATTTCATCTGTATTTCAAAACCAACACTTCCTTCAAGATTATCGTTTTCTACTATCTTCACAAGACTTCATCTACATCCTCAATAGACTACATCGTTTAAGTTTTCTTCCATCTCACAAGTTTCTTCCATCGTTTTTCAAGATTGGTGACTTTATTTTGTTTTTATTAAATTTTATTTTACGATTTTCCCTATTAAAAGGAGACTACCCACATTTAAATTTAAAATTAATCATTTAAATTCCTTAGATCAATAGTACAATAATGTGACTTTTTTTTTATGAAACTTTCAAATGTTTTATAATAAGTGTTCAAATTGATGTACATGAATGCATGCTTCACAACGTTACCGCATGGATTGATGTACACGTTCAAAAGTTTCTGGTTCTTCGCGAATCTGGTCCGCAGCTACGGCGATTCTGGCTATCATCGGATACCACTGATGTCTCGTATACCAATGCCTTTAAGTGTCCCGACAGAAAGAAATCCACAGTATCTATCCAAACAACTGTTTCCTGCAGGTAGAATTTCAACATTTTTTATCTCCAAAACAATGCTCCAAAGAAAAAAATGAAAGAGGAAAATGTTGCTTAGATTTAATCCCTCTATCACCCCCCCCCCCCAAGTTTGTACATATATTCCAGAACAACCTGTATATGTTTTGATATAAAAGGCTTTTACAACTTTTTCGTACCTCCGGTTGATTAGGGAACCTCACGGAGTGATAATAAAATTCCGAACCGAAACTAATATAGGTAACACATATATCCAATAATACGAGGTCTGTTCAAAAAATAACCGAACTGTTTTAATTAGGCGACAACGGATCGTCGCAGCGATGAGCGCTGCAGTTGTCATATTCTTCTGCCTAATGGACTATTTAAAAGTTTTTACATGTTTAGTTTCCAAGTTATTGCCATTTGAGTGCAACGTGTTTCAGTGTTCGTTGCAATTTTTCCAATGTCCGATTTACGAGAGCATCGATGTAACGTGAAATTTTGCGTGAAACTGGGGTTCACATTCACGAAACGCAAAAAGAGACCACTGGCTAGGCAATTTGTAGTTCTTCATCATGACAATGCGCCTACCCGCTCAGCCTAATTAATTCACTAGTTTTGTTAACTTAATTCATTTCAAGTAACATTTTCTTCAATAAGTGACGTTATTTGCAACCTTTTATTCAGATATTTGTTCCAATACAGAATAAATCGTTGTTTTAATTATTTATCTTCCCGTCTTATCTGTCTTTATTCCACTGCATACTCGTATATTTTTACACATGACACTTTCCCTCCTGGAACAGCCTTTCGATGCTAATGCATTGCTTCCGTGGAAAACATTTACAAAATTACTTCATATGTGCTGGCGGACCAACTTGACGTTGAATTACGTCACTGGAATAAAATATATAATTTCTCCAATTTATACACATTTTTTTTTCCAAGTCCACGTTTTCGGTACGCATGTTTTAATATTGAACTTTTGTGTCACCTCCTTAATTTTGCTCTGATAGGTATTTAAGACTGCAATTTTTGTCAAAAATACAAGTTCATTAGTTTTTTTAGGTTGCAGATTAGGTTGTGTCAAATACAAGATGTACATGGTGTAAAAGTGGCTATTTCTACTCTTTTTGTAATTATTGTAAAAATTTTAAAGAATTTAAATTATGTAATTAACAAAACAACACAATCGATATATGGGCGGGAGGAAATGATTAAAATGGCATTTACGGATTGTTTTGTTTAATTTTATTCAATCTTCCACAATGGCAAAATTAAATAGGTGTGATTTCGTGCGTTTTTTTGTTCTACACGTGAATATTCCAACGTAAAGATGCTCCATACAAGGATTCCCTTCCCCCACCGTTATGCAAGATTTATGCTTCTGTTTTCTTTATGGAAAGAGTGCATTTTAACTGAAACGGTGACGCTCTTTAACTTTGTAATGGCTCAAAGTTAGTTTTCTTATCTTCTTAGCGCTTACACAAGAGGCGCTGGGAATATTATTAGATCTGGCACGGCCACATTTTTATAGATAGACTGAAGTTTTATGGCTCTACAAGGTAAGTATAAAAAGTATCGGGAAAAGTTTCGGAAAAATAAATTTATTTCAGATATTGCTAAAAAACCTTAAAATTCTTCAAATTACTTCCCTTGAGCTCGACACACTTTTGCCAGCGGCTTTTCCACGACTCGAAGGCTCCCGACTCGTAGGCGGATTCTGGACAGTCCTTAAAGGTACGCGTGCAAGCTTCTTTGACGGCACTTAGGGTCTTATTGTAGTGTCCTTTAAGGGCGGATTTCACTTTTGGGAATAGGAAAAAGTCTGCTGGAGCCAAGTCGGGACTGTAAGGGGGTTGGGGAATCGTCGCGACGCCGTTTTGCGTCAGGTAGCCGGTCACCTTGAACAGGTGTGGCTGGGTGCATTATCGTGATGCAATTTCCAATTTCTGGCGATGGCTGGCCTCACCCGGTTAACCGACGGTCTGAATTCAGCACTTATCGGCCTCGGTGGCTCAGTGGTTGCATGATCGCCTCTGATACCCGAGGACGCGGGTTCGATCCCGGCCGAGGACGATGAGGATTTTTTCAGGAGGAAAACCTTGAGATCACGTACTTCCTTCGGATGGGAAGTAAAGCCGTTGGTCCCGTGTAGTCGTTTGCCGGCTGCACGTTAAAGAACTTGGCGAGGCAAAATTTGCGGCCCCTATAACACCAGAAATGACCATGGCAGTTGAAAAGGACGTTAATACCAAATAAACCAAACCAACCAAACCGAATTCAGCACTTCACGCACACTTTGCACGTTGTCGTCGCTTTTTGACGTCGACGGCCGTCCATCGCGAAGCTCGTCCTCCACACTCTTGGCCAACTTTGAAGACATTGTGCCACTTCAAAACTGCAGTTTGTGACATGCTTTCATCCTTGAACAATTGGCGAATCATGCCCAACATCTCCGTACCCGATTTCCCCAGTCCACCACAAAATTTTATGGCGTACTGTTGTTCAATCAATCGTTCGCTGCATTTTGAGCTTGCACCGAGTCACTCAACAGGGGTCCATTAAAACTTCGATCTAGCCTGAACAAACACTCGCAGGCGACTGACGCTTGGCGCGTTTTGAAGGTCGGACCCCACGCTCGGTGCGAGCGCGTTGCGAACTACAGTCACGTCAGGAAAAAAATTTTCCCGATACATTTTATACAAACCCTGTAGCATCTTTGTTCAAAACTTATTCTACTGTTTCGGTTATTTCCTCTACACCCTGTATATGGGTATATAATGTGCCTGTTAAAATTTTTGAATATGATCTTATAATCGAGATATTACCTACATTAGTTTCGATTCGGATTTTTATTATCGCTATGGGTAGAAATTCGAACGTACGTTAATGTAACATAGATTCCCGCATCCCATCTACACCAGAAGCCTTACATTTGTGAATATTCTTGATGACTTGACATCCACGCTAATGTCATGTACTAAAATGTTATGTGAAAAAGGAAGGAAATTGCTCTTTAGATCCAGCTCGCTTTCTTATGTTCAACCGACACTGATCAAAGGGACGACCAGTAGCGTTTGGAATGCTGCGTACAAACCTCAAATCTGTAAAAATTTGGACAGGGTGAAAACATGTGACACAGTAGGCACTGATAGACTGATGTATTAATTCATTTTATTTCAAAAGAAGATAGGTTATTGAGTACGGATTTAACATTTAGGAACCAAAAATTTAACTAATAGTAATAAATACGAGGGTAAGTCAATAAGTCCTTGAAAAAGGACAGAAAAACACATTATTTTTGGTTGATTCATTTTTATTTCTGAACATAGTCTCCTTCAACATAGTGTGGTTGATGCACTTCGCTCAGCGTTTTTACATTTTTTTAAGCCATCCAAAATGTAAGATTCTGGAAGGCTCTCAAAATAGGCATTTGTTTCGTCAATAACCTCCTCGTTCGACGTGAATTTTTTCTGGCGAGCTATTTCTTCATGTTTGGAAATAGGAAAAAATCACTGGGGGCCAAATCTCGGGAATACGGTGGATGGGCAAAAATTCAAAGTGTAATTCATGCATTTTGGCCGTCGCAACTTCACAAGTGTTTACCGTGCATTGTCTTGATGGAAGAGCTTTCTTATTGGCCAAATGTGGGCCTATTTTCTTGATTTTTTCGCTCAACCGGTCCAATAACAAACCACTTACTTGCACTGTCAGCAAAATAATTTCTTGACGATATCTTAACGATATCTTTTTTTATATCCAATTTTTTGTGCAAAATTGAAACCTCTGAGCCACGTGATATCCTCGTTACCTCAACAAGTTCGCACACTTTGACTCGTCGATCACTCAATACCATATCCTGAATGTTGTCGATCAAGTTTGTGTAGTCACCTCAGTGGATGCCCCAGACGATGTTCATTACTTGTGGATGAACGACCCCGTTTAAAGTCATTTAAATAGTCTTAAACGCTGGTGCAGATGTGCCCTGAACGGCATCCAACTCAGCTTTGATTTCTTTCGGTGTATTACCTTTCAAATAAAAGTGTTTAATCACTGCACGAAACTCTTGTTTATCCATTATTCGAAAATAAAACACGTCGTCTGCATGAAGTTCGTGGAATGGTTTGCATCCGTAATGTGGTTGGCATATGTGGATTTTTGATCACGGAATTTTATCGAGCGGAAGTGTTCCTTAAATCTGATTTTGAATTGGCGCGCAGTTTTTCCTATATAATATTTATCGCAAGTTCCATATTTTAATTTATAAATGCCACTTCTATTGAAAGTGTCCTTCTCGGGACCATTATAGGTTTAGAAGATAAGTTTGCATGGCTTGTTTGTTTGGAAACATTTTTATGCCTTTTTCCTTAAAAGTATTAGTTATTCTAGAGATGGTTGTACCGTAGTAAATGAAGGTGGCATATTTAGAGTTATTAGGCGTGGGAATGTTAGCCGTACGTGTTTTTTGTTTTTTTTAATGAGATTGTCTATTGTACCAGTATGGAACCCATTTATTGAAACTAACTGCTTTATTGATGCTATTTCATTCTGATAATTTTTGTTTGATAATGGATAGGTTAATGCTCTATTGATAAGGTAAAGGAAGGCCGCCATTTTGTGGCTCAGTGGGTGGTTAGAATGGACACTTAAGTTACTGGTAGTGGTAGGGTTACGATAAATGTTGAAATTGAGGGTGTTTTTCTCCAAGTCTTTGTTGAAGGTGAGATCCATCAAGTGCAGGCTGCTCTCAGTTTCTTCAAGAGTATATATGGTTGTTTATTGCATTGAATCGGTCGATTATTATGGATGCATCTGTGGACAGGCTATCGAATATTATAAGTGTGTCATCGACATATCTGAAATAGTTTAGAATGGTATTGCTTGTAATTAATGGAGGTATGTGCTCTTCTTCTAATCGTTGAATGAAGAAGAGCACATACCTCCATTAATTACAAGCAATACCATTCTAAACTGTTTCAGATATGTTGATGACACACTTATAATATTCGATAGCCTATCCATAGATGCATCCGTAATAATCGACCACTTCATGCAACAAACAATGGAAATAATCTAGCCGTCCAATAATCTCAGAAAGCTAAGTCTATTAGATATACAGGGTGTTTCAAAATTATGTACAATAAATTTAGTGACATTTTCTTCAAGTCAAAAGAAGACGAAAATGTTCTATAGCATTTTGTCTGGAAACGATTTGTTTGCGAGTAATCCAATATCATATAGTAGGGAAGCACGGACGATATTTTAGCAGTTCCAGCGTTTCGACCCAACTCTAGGTTAAGTGGTTTGTTCCATTTAAACCTACTTTAGGGTTGTTCCATTACTGTAGTTTCACTACTGTACATCCACTAGGAATATCAATTTCAGAATGTTTGCGTGCTTTGACATACGCATTACGATTTACGTATAAAAAAGTCATGTACACGTATTCCAGTGCAGAATACACTGACATGCACCTAATGTATGGTCTTGCGGACGGAAATGCTGTGGAAGCAAGAAGACTCTACCAAGAACGCTTTCCGAATAGACGTTTGCCAAATAACCGAACATTTGTATCTGTCGACAGACATTTGAGGGAGCGTGGTTCCCTTGGCCGTCAAACAGGTGGTTCCCTTGGCGTGGTTCCCTTGGCCTGTAGCACATTCTCCGGATGAGGAGGATGTGATAATTGACATCATACATGATGAAACACAGACAAGCACCCGTCATATTTCTTCCATGGTACACATTCCGCACTCATCTGTTTGGCGCATTCTTCACCGTCAGCTTTTGCATCCATACCACCTGCAACTGGTTCAGGCACTGAACCCAACGGACTATCCACACCGACAACGATTTTGCCAATGGATACAACGTCGTCATGCTGCAGACCCTAGTTGTCTCAGCCAGATACTTTTCACGGAAGAAGCAACCTTCATCCGGACAGGAATCGTAAATTCTCACAACCAGCACCATTGGGCAGATGCTAACCCGCATGTTACCAGAGCTCGAGCGCATCAAGAGCGTTTCTCCGTGAACATTTGGTGTGGAATTGTCGGAAATAACTTAATTGGCCCTTATGTGTTGCCGCCACGATTGACTGGGCGAACGTATCTTTTGTTTCTGCAGAATGCATTGCCAGAATTACTGGAAGATGTTCCTCTTTTGATAAGATCTAACATGTGCTTCATGCATGATGGCGCTCCAGCACATTTCAGCCATGTTGTGCGAGCACACCTTAATGCTGCTTACACGAATCGGTGGATAGGTCGAGGTGGACCGGTAGCCTGGCCTGCAAGATCACCCGACCTTAATCCCTTGGACTTTTTTTCTGTGGGGTCATGTGAAAACGATCGTCTACAGCACAGAAGTTCCTAACATTATGGATCTGCGACAACGAATTGAAAATGCATGCCAAACGGTTCGTAATGCTGGCGACGAACTCTTCCATGATATCAGACGGTCGCTCGTGCAACGAGCCGAAGCGTGCGTGCGAGCTGGTGGCGGGCACTTTGAACAATTCCTGTAATTTGGAGCCACGGGTTTAGTTGGCTGTATCGCGTAAATAAATCGTTTCCAGACAAAGTGCTATAGAACATTTTTGTCTTCTTTTGACCTGAAGAATATGTCACTAAATTTATTGTACATAATTTTGAAACATCCTGTATACAAAGCCCGGACCAAAGAGAATGAAAAATTATTAAACACCCAAAAATTTTCTGATAATTTACTGGACATCATTCAAGACTATTTAAAACTCACATCTACAGTAGTTGTAATCAGTTTTAAGATCCCAATCTTTCTATATCAGTTATATTCTGAAGTTAATTTTATATCTCCATCAATTGTAGTCAATTAATTTGTAAAAAAGTTTAAGTACATCTCGTGCTTCCATTGATTATAATCATGTATTCTTTAATATTTCTATACAGTCTCCCACACCTCCCACTTACCCCCGCTTATCTCTACCTTTTACTCATTTGAATGCCTCCTCCTCCCCCACTCTTTCCTTCTTTGGCGGTTCCTTTGCTTCTCTTTCAGATATGGCATGTGTTTACTTCGCACTTGCATTTGACACACTGTTTTCCCCTCTCTCTCCCTTTTCCTCATTGTGTGTCACAAAATTTGGGAGGAGGTAAAATTAAGTCCGACCAAATCTCAGTTCGAGTGAGAGGGGGCAAGCATAAGAAAGACAGAGAAGCAGAGCAGATGACGTTTGCGAAAGAAGGTTCGAAAGGTAGAGCGTCGGATGTTGAGGAAAATAAAGCAGAAAAGACCAACGAGATAGAATACATAGTGGCTGTACAGCCGCCATATTTGAAACCAATTGAAAGTCCGTCCGCCATTTTTTCTTTAGTATAATCGGCGTGGCAGACTTGTAACTAAAGCATGGTTTCCTATGGGCGTAGTAGAGGAGCCCATGACTAAAGGAGCGATTTTCAAACCTTGGGGGTTCCGCAAAATATTTTCATTGACAGAAAATCAAATTAAAACCTTTTAAGAAATATAATATGCTTTTTATTTCAAATTATAATAAATTTTTTTTTGTTTGTGGTAATAACAAAATCCTAAAAGTTTGATAATTTAAGTCTGCCGCGGAAGTTTGACTCAAGTGCATTGTGAAAGGAACCAAGGAACACTAAATTAAAGGATTGTGTGTGACAAATATTTTTTAAATGTACAATTAACACTTCATATTTTAACGTTTTTATTTTATTTTTTATTTTTTTTAATAGAATCAGCCTTTTGACCCTTATATATAACGAGTCTTATATACATTTGCCTGATAATTTTCAAAAGACTTTGATTTACACAAGTGATTCATTCTACATTTATATCACTGTATCCTGCAGGTAAAAATACTGGCTAGCGAAAGGGGGGGGGGGGGGGGAAGACGCCGTGAAGACCAACTATGAGAAGACGGGCTGAAAGAATGATCATCATGCCCCGGGCGCAATTTACCATACCTGAGGTTTATTTTAGCAATTTAAATTTCCATGATAGGCTTTGCCTAATCGAGGATCCCTACATACGAAAGAAATGAAGGGTATACGAAATGCCTACATTAATATAACTAATTTGTAATCTGAAATAAATATTGTTTTATCGCTTCGATTACTACAGTTGTACGCTGAACAAACTGCAGGCATGTTCACGTTCTATTATAAAAGAAAAAAGAAAAAAAAATCCTTTACAAAACTAAAATAAAACCACGACTTTTTGTCACTAGAAACCCAGGTAAAGCTATCTGATCCAACACGTAACTGACTTCGCTTTACTAAAGAAAACATGGCGACCGAGTTTGCTGCTAGTCGCCGCGAAGGGCGCTGTATCCAATGGGACAGCCTCTCTATGTATTCTATCTCGTTGGAAAAGACCCAGAGAGAGAAGAAAGAAGATGGGCGAGGTAACAAGGGTTAGAGGATAGAATGGAAAGAGCCAATAGGAAGGCGCGAAAGATCGAGAGAAGGTCTTAAGAAGAAAGGGAGAGAGAGAACGAAGGAGATTAGCGAGGAGCCAATAGGAAGGCGCGAAAGGACGAGAAGGAGACTTGGAAAGGAAGAGAGAGAAAGAGGAGGAGTGCGACTTGAGATTCGAATGAGGAAAGAAGGAAATACGGAGTGCTCGTGGCCTGGCTATCTTCCCGGAACCCGGCGTCAAGAGGTGCTTCGAGGCGGACGCGCGAGCAGCAGGCTTTATAATTATTGCGACAGTAGAAAAGCCGCGAGTAAACCTCGCTGCCGCGTGTTCCGAGTAAGCCTCCCGGCGAGAACTACAAGGGGAAGGTCAGCGGAGGACACGAGTAGTAGTCCAGAGAACTTCGAATTTGGCGGGCGATAATACGCCGTTAGGTTGGACTGCCAAAATTCCTACGCCATCGGCCCTTACGAAGTCCGAACATAATATTGGTTCAGAAAGGAAGTCAGAGGCATTGGAGAGCGGGCAGGAGAACGAGAATGCGGCGTTAGGTCTAACTAGACAAATTAATACGCTCTCAGGAAACGTGGAGTCACGTCTACCAAAAGATTCTCCTAAGTTCTCATCGCAGTCACCCTGGAAGGAGGACGCGTCGTTGGCAACTAACGAGCTGTCTTTAAACCTGCGCGTCAACCGTTAACTGTGGACGAAGGAAGTGTACGAGAGGATACGAATGAAGGAGACGTAGCAGCAAGCAGCGTGGACCTGCTTTTCGTTCCTGTATCGGATCAGAAAAATTTTCTATGGGAAAGAGATAGCAGCGTAAGCGCCCAAATCAATGGTGAAAATTGCGTAGCGCTTAACTTTTGATGGTGAGTCGACATTTGAGCTAGCTGTTGATAGGGAGCTAACTTTTAATAGTGGGCATATAGGGTTATTAATTTTGCTAGTCGCGGTAGCTGGCGTAGTTTGTAAGCCGCGAGTTCAATTAAGCAAATTAATTAATGTCCTTTTATTTTGTATTTGTTAGCTTTTCCTATTGCATCACTTATCCGAGAAGACATCGGTGCTATTCGGGTTCCAGTAATCCTCCCGCCAAAAGGGTTACACAACGGATTCGCCGTTGGTTTGTAGAAGACGCTAATCGGCAGCAGAAGCCTATTGAAATAGTTCAAGCTGGCAGGTTGAAAAGGAATTGCTGTGTCTTGAACAATTCCCTTTATCCTTGAGGAAATTTGTTGGCGGAAGCCTTGTATGTTAAATATCATAATATTTAATCTTTATTTAGATCGCTGTTGGGAAGGCGCCAGTTTGTCGCTTCCATGGTTTTGTCTTAATAGCTTTCAGTTTACTGCAGTTAATGTAAACATTGAGATTTGGTTAATGACTTACCTTATTAATAATTTTGGGCTGCAGTTATTGTACTATTTAACCATTGTGGAAAACCACATAAAGATTTGGGGAATAATTTTAGTTTGTAACTTCTTTAATATATTGGTAATTTCAATAAATCTAGTTTTCAATTGCCAACTTTGCTACCTTATTCAATTCCCACATTGCCCCATTTTTCAGGTCCGTTACAGTGTTTTATATAGATAGAAGAAGGATGTTTGTGGGTCTGTGGGTCTGTTTGTCTGTATGTTTTTTATACAAATCTACAGTTTTATTCCGATCTTGATAAAATTTCGCATACATGACCTTTAAAGCATGAGGAAGGTCACTGTCTACCTCAGATTTCGGAAAAATAATAAATATCGAAATAAAAATCGATATTCATGGTTATGGCAAGGCATATTAATGAGAAATATCTCATGACCAACAATGCAAGGCAAAATTGGTACAACAATAGGTATCAACAATGGTATCAGCACGCAATTCACAAACACAGTGCATGAACCAACAATATATATCTCATGACTAACAATGAAAGGAAAAGTTTGTGCAAGTGTAATTATCCCGGGCAACGCCGGGTACCTCTTCTAGTCTTAAATAAACTTTATTTTACTTTCTAAAATATTTTCCATTTCACCCTTTTTCGTTCTCTTTTCACTATTCGGATTCCCTCCCTCTCTACCCCCCCCCCTCATGTTTAGCTTCATTGACCCTCCAATCTAGTTGTTTATTACCCTACTCCTACCTCATTTATTGCACCATATGGGTGGGATCTTTCCCATTTGACGTCATCTTAATTTGTGCCTCATTTCTGTTCAAACACCCTGCCGATGGCTATCTAGCCGAAACGCTAAGGTGAATTAAGGATTTTTCACAATGTATTGCTTTATCAAGACCAATTATTTCAATCTGTACATATTTTACTTTAGTCATTTCAATTATTTCAATCTGTACATATTTTACTTTAGTCATTTCAAACGCATTTATTATTTTTAGTTTTGGCAATGAATTCAGAATTCATTGTACAAACTTTTAGGTGAGATTGTATGGATGATTCTAAGCAATAAAGTTCACATGAACATTGGTCCGAATTGAACGCTGAGATATGAACAGAAATAAAAATGCCGCTACCAAGATCAACATGTTAATCAGCCAGGTTTTATAACATCTAGGATGATGACATTTGGGGGAATAACAGGGTACATAAAACTGTGTATACGGTTAAAGTTTGATCGAAATGAGTAGTTTCCGAGTTACAGTCAAAATCGTAACACGCGCTGGTTAGTACTCGTATGTTAGCACTAATACCTGTTAGCGTTCAAATTCGGACCCATGTTCATCTTTTGGGTTAGAATCACCCATACTATCTCCCCTAAAAATTTGTACAATGAATTCTGAATCATCCTGTATACGAAGAGCCAAAACATTATGACCACCTACTCAATAACGCGTTGCGCCACCTTTGACCTGCAAAACAACTGCAACTCGCCTTGGCATGGATGCCACAAGTTCTTGGTAGATGACTGGAGACAGGTTGTACCAAATATCTAAGAAGCGATCACGCAAAGTCGAGATATTCCGAAATCGTGATGTTTGAGCTCTTAGCTGCCGCTCTGTGTCATCCCAAATGTGTTCTATTGGATTAAGATCCGGCGAGTGAGATGGCCAGGACATTAATTGGAATTCATCCTTATGCTCCTCGAACCACTCCAACACAATTCGACCCTTGTGACATGGGCGTTGTCCTGCTGGAAGATTCCATGTCCATTTGGGAAGACAGATGCCATGAAGGGTGCAACTGGTTCGCAATGATGTTCAGATAGTCCACAGCTTTCATGGTCCATTCTACCACAACTACGGGTCCCAGGGCCACCCATGAGAAGTCCCCCAAAGCATAACGACTATCGACGTGTGAATAGGAAATCGTGATTCATCCGACCAGGCAACTCTCTTCAACTTATCCATGGTGCAGTCTCGATGTTCCCGGTCCCACTGTAGGCGTCGTTGACTAGGACGCTTGGTCAACAGAGGCACACGAGTGGGACGTATGCTGCGCAGTCCCATATCCAACAGTGTCCGCTAAACTGTGTGTTCCGAAACACTTGCACTTGCATTGTATTGGGCTGCCAGCTGAGCCACTGTCTGGCGCCGACCTTTTTTCTTTGATGACGCGTGGGCGTCCAACACCTTGGTGTCTACTGCTGGTTTCACCGTCATTTATCCACTTTGCATAAATACTAACAACGGCAGATCGTGAACAAATACCAATCGTGCAGTTTCGGAGATACTCGTTCCGAGTCTTCGGGCCATTACAATCTGCCCTCTATCAGTTTCGCAAAGTGCAAGACTGATTCCTTACCTTCTCCAGCAGCAGTTAAATACCATTCCCACTTAATTAACTCGTGATCCAGACGAGTTCATTCACCAAGGTCATAATGTTTTGGCTCTTCAGTGTATTTAGTCAATCATGTTTTATTTGCATTTTTCATATTGTCCCAACTTTTATGGAAATGAGTATTGTAGAAGGAACATCTGTTTTTGTGCACGTGGACGGTTTAAGTATAATTATCATTGAAGTTGTTGTTGTTGAATGGAAAGACTAAACTCTGATGAGTTCCGGAAGTCAACCCCAAAGCCCGACCTAAAATAGGACCGAGCTCAAGTAATGGGATATGAAGCTTTATATGTGTCAGAACTATCTGGTATAGGGAACATTTTTACAGTATGGTCTTCTGTAGTGTTTTATATTTGTGGGATTATATGCAATGTTGGCGGGCATTTTTCCAGTGAGTGTGGAATAGACATAAGATCAATGTATACAGTTAGCTTCTCATAGGTATATGAAATACCTATTACATATACATTCTGTTTTAAAATCTATTTTTGGTCTATTTTAGTGTATTATTGGTGGCTGCGTACCATTCATCGACTATGTCGAGCGTATCTGTTTCAACTAAGGATAAGGAAGAACAAATTGTAAACAAAAATGACACATCAAGCTACAAAAGAGACGAAAAACTACCAGAAGTGGGATATAAAAAGACCGAAAATCTGGTTCCGGTTGTGCTTCCGCAGACTGTAGATGGACGCAGTCGGGAGACCAGCCCAGAAAGATCAGAGACGCTCTTTGAATCCCCAATTCAACACCATGAACGTGGAGAAATCAATAAAGTGGACGACGAACTCGCCAAGTTCAACGAAGTACTTGATAAGAAGCTGAACGAATACGTTGCTACATTCAACCCATTTGTTGATAATAACATGGAAGCACGTGCATCAGGTATTACAGTTGATTTCATTGACAGGGAGTTGGATGAGTTAGTCGCCAACCAGAATACAAGTATTTCTAAGGCCTTAGATGGAATGCTCGAAGGACTTAACATATTAGATGAAGAATTCGCCTCAATGAGGGAACAACATAAGCTCATAGAGAATACGTTCAAAAAGGTGGAGAGACACCTCAAAACTCAAACTGAGACGTCTCAATGAATTTCAAACGTAGACGGCATGATTTGGTTCAACACCCTTTCTATAGATTAAGGTTTCACTTGTATTTAAAAGAACTTGCAACTTGATTTATCTGAATTCTCATGTAAAGAATGTTTCAACTTATGATATTATATACTTTTTATATTGTTAAATTTCTATATACGTTTTATATTGAAAAAAAGGCCTGTGACTAAAGAGCTCTTATCGGAGTGACCGATGACTGACTCTTATCTTTAGGTTTTCCAGCGAATGCGCATTTAAGTCATTTTATATGCGAAAACTAAAATAAACTGACGGAAAGTTTGTCTCGGGATAATTTCTACTATTACATAGTTCATAACTCTTAAAAGATTATTAATTTCTAACGCTTGAATAGGTTCCAGAGGGGGAGAAATATATTATTAATCCAGAGCGGCCAAATTTTGAGTGTTTAAATTCGCAACGTTAACTCTGTTAGCTTCTCCTAGTCACAAGTGTTTTTGTTCTAATGTTACATGATCACTTCGAGCAAATAAAAGAAAGCTGCCCCATAGATTGCGATAACTGAACATTTTATTGGATGCCCTTTCATTATTTTCGATTTTTTTACTGTGTGGACGCACTAACAAGGGGGCAGCGTACAAAAATTTTAGAATTAGAATTATTTATATTGTCTTTTAATAAATTACTGATGTCTTATAAAAAGAAAATATAGTTAATTATACAGAAATTTGTATTCTAACGTCTTCTCGTGTACACCTCTTTTGCTTCACGATTCTGCAAAGGTCGTTTGATAATGATATATCTCCCAATTCTTGTACGTTATTCAAAAAGCATGATAACAGCAATAAAATTGGATCTTCAATGAATTCTCTTACTTTATTTCAGAAAACTCTAAGGTTAAACTTTTTTTAAACTGATTAACGGCCGTATTCACCATCTCGGATTAATCTGAGAGTAAGGGTTAGGGCTAGGGTAGGATGAGAAATGGTATTCATCAGCACCTAACCATGAACTTAACCCGAGGAAATCTGCTAGTTTATCCACAGCCTACAATGATAAGAGAAAGCCTGCCCATTTGCCCTCCCTCCATTGTTCCAAAAATCAGTCGCAAATAACAGGATTTAGCACCGCCTAGCGACAAAATTTTACATTGTTTCAGTTGATTCATAACAGACTCGCATTTACATTGTTTCAGTCGATTCATAACCGACTCTCATTTGTGTTAAAATTGTTATCACGCTGATGAATGCCATTATCCATCTTGTATTTTAACAATCTGTATTTTTTCCTTTGTTGGAAACAGTGAAGGTTGGATTGTTAATAGACCTATCTTGGTCAGGTGACTTTTCAGTGCCGGAGCCTGTATTTCTCGTTGGCCTCGACCGTGACCACCGCATTGAAACGTAATACATTGTTACGTCATCATAGTGCATTGTTATTCGTATTTCAACCAATAATAAGCCCAGAATTTGCACTATTTATGGTGTAACAATGTATTAAGTTTCAATGCCTTCTCTCTCGGTGGTCACGCCTCGACCCTGTCTCAAGTGTCATCACGAGTGAAGCGGTTATAGTTCGTCCGCATGAAGAAATAGTTTGAATAAATTTCTCCATAAAAAGTTCAAAATGTCTGTCTGCAATCGTATTTCATGTTTTTTTTCCTCGACACAATGAAAAATTGGCGGATATTAAACCCATTTGACGAAATTAAAAAAAATAATTAACGGCGGAAGGATACGATGTTGGATACCATGTATAAGCGACGTCTGATATATACGAAGCTGAGACAGGAAGGCCTGCAGACAAAACAATGTATACATTTTTACATGATGATGATGTAACAATGTATACACCTTTTGTCCGCAGGCCTTTCCTCTAAGAGGTGTTGCCCCGGCGCGGGGAATACTCACCTGATCATAGTAGTCCGGCCAACAAACGCACCTTCATTGTTTCCAACAAACGAAAAATTGTTAAAATCCAAGATGGAAACAATAAAGGTTACATTGTTACTCGGACTAGTGTGGTCAGGCAACACCTATAGTGAAAGCCTGCGGACAAAAGGTGTATACATTGTTACATCATCATCAAGCGGCTATTGTTATCGTATTTCTACCAATAATAAGCCCTAAATTTGGCCGCTTGATGAACAATGCATACACCTTTGGTCCGCAGGCCTTCTCTCTAGGAGGTGTTGTCAGGTGGCTTTTCTGCGACGAGGCCTGTTGGAGGAAATCGAGCTAATGGAACGAAATTCATTAATTTTGAAAGATCGATCGATGGACAAACATTTATCATGCGGCATCGCTTGTTCATAGCCTACAACAATATCGCTTTGTCTTCCATTGCTGTAGGCTATGGCTTGTTCATCGCTTTGTGTTTTTTACGAGGCCAACGTGATAAGGCAACGCCTCCTAAAGATAAGGCCTGAGCGCGAAAATGTCATACATTGTTACATCATCCAAAGATACGTTTAATCGCATTACTACCAATAATAAGCCCTGAAATGCGATTAAACGTATCTTCGGATGATGATGTAACAATGTATGACGTTTTCGCGCTCAGGCCTTAACTTTAGGACGCGTTGGTTGGATATGGTCTGGAAGCGAAAGTCACCTGACCAACTCGGTGCTAGCAATAATGCAATCTTCATTGTTTCCAACAAAAGGATAAACACTGATTGTTAACATCCAAGCCGGAGGCCATGAAGATTGGACTGTTGCTAGCATTCAATTGGTCAGGTGACTTTTTCGCTTCCAGGCCTTATCTCGTCGGTCTCTGTTCTCTACGAGGCCGACGAGATAACAAGGCCTGGAAGCGAAAAAGTCACCTGACCATCGGGGGTCTAGCAACAAACCTTCATTGTCTCCATCTTGGATGTTAACAATCAATGTTTTTTCGTTTGTTGGAAACGATGAAGGTTGGATTGTTGCTAGACCCCCGATGGTCAGATGACTTTTTCGCTTCCAGGCCTTGTTATCTCGCTGGCCTCGGTCAACACCACCTAGACAGAAGGCCTGAGCACAGAAACGTCATACATTGTTACATCACACTAAAGCGGCTATTGTTAATCGTATTTCTACCAATAATAAGCCGTAAATTTGGCCGTTTGATGATGATGTAACAATGCATGATACTTCTGTGCGCAGGCCTTCTGTCTTGGTGGTGTTGCCTCGGTTCTCTACAGATGACACCAAAATTTAAAGTCAGTGACTCAGTGGCAGATATAGCATTTGAGAGGCCCCTGGGGCAATTCAATTTTGTGCCATTTTTGAGGCCCCTTTGATTTATGAGGCCACAGGCGCGCGCGTTGTGACTACAGGAAACAATCACAGACGTTCTTACAAAAGGGTCAACGATATCACCCTTTTTAATTGCCCAATTCAGGCTAAACGAAAAGGGTGAACCAACACCTCCTAAAGAGAAAGCCTCTGCACGGAAACGTCATATATTGTTACATCATCATAGTAGTGCATTGTTATTCGTATTTCTACCAATAATAAGCCCTGAATTTGCACTACTAAAAATGATCTAACAATGTATGATGGTTTCCGTGCAGAGGCTTTCTCTTTAGGAGGTGTTGGGTGAATACGGTTTCAATTTTAACTCGATGTTAAGGTTTAACTCTGGGTTGCTCAACTCACTTTTAACCCGTGATGTATACGACCGTCGTAAATAACATTGAACTTCGATCAACATCGTAATAAGTTTTAATAAACTTTCACAAAATGAAACAGTAAGGAAAATAAATCGTTTGTGATCTATTATAGTTTATTCCATAAGAGAAGTCCACTGAAATGGATCAATCAGACTGAAATCAATAGAAATCGAGAACAGTGAGAACAGAACCGACTCTCAAATTTTGCAGTCGAAACTAGGCAAATATACCTGGAGAAAATAAAGCATCTCTTTGCTTATTTCTGATTGGTTCCCACCAACTACGCTTCAAGTGCAGTGGACTTCTCTTATGGAATAGAACATAGGTCCATATCTGATTCTTAGAAAATTCTGTAGGTAGCTTTTGATTCACGTAGATTTGTCGGAATCCTTTATTAATTTCATCGTCTAAGTTTACGATGTTTCAAGATCTAGTCATTTTCTTAATTTCTTAGTCCAAACTTTATATATTTTTGATTTTTAAAAAGTTATTAAACCTTTAATATCACATATAACTAAAATGCCTCACTGACTTACTTGGCATATTAATATTCCATGCCGCCTCAAAAAATTCTGGGATAAACAAGTTAACGCTCATGATGTGTTAAAACTCTGCCGTTTTCTAACGAACCTGCTAGGTAGTTTAAATCCTAAAGAACTTGGTAAATCTTTTATTTTTTTAAATTTGAGATCAGAGACATATAATCTATTATCGTTCAATTGAGCAAACCTTCGATGACTGAGATGACGAGTACTTGTCTTTTTGTGTCGGGTGCGGAATTGGCTGGATAAGGTCGACTTGCCATATAAATTAACGGGGGAAAGGCGAGAAGAGAGAAGCGTAATCCTCTGAGACAGTGAAAAAATCAATTAGGACACATTATTTCTTGTGCAACTATAAAACATGGTAGCAATGATTACATCATATCTTCTATGGAAAATCGTCACTAAAGTCTGTTTCACTATATGAAAAAAAGCTGCAAGGCAATGTGGTAAAGCCACATTACCAATTGTCATCTCATTCAGATCAACGCGCAGGCAATAAAAAAGAAAATGAAACCATAGAGGCTAAAATGAAACTGAAACAGTGCTTCGTGTTTTTGAACACTGCGGGTACGCAGTCGGAGACTACTTTACGGGGCGGAGGTGAAAAAGTAGTGATGTGCTTTCCCACACGGTCTTTTGGCTTTTTTCATATAGCGAGACAAAGTGTATAATGTAAAACAAAAGGCGTGTTTCAAAACTCAAAGATCGAGGAGTTCGAGATTTTTCTGTTTTAAAACTCGAGATGTCTCGTCGAGATATCGCGTCCGTGACACGGATTTGACGCCACATCCTGTAGATGAGAAGTAGGAGGAGACAACTGAAAATCGTCTCACTGATCTCGAAAGCCTTGTTAATCCAAAGCATCCTATAAAGAATGCCTCGGCACTGAAACGTCATACATTGTTACGTCATCATAAGTCGTCCTTTGTTAATCGTATTTCTACCAATAATAAACCCTAAATTTGGAACATTTGACTACCGAGAGAAACTACCAGGCCTGAACATAATGTATTGTGTCGTTGAACTAACTTCTGTAATAGCACCACCAGTTCGACGTAATAATGATTTATCTTTTCCATGTTCAGGCCTGGTTTGGTTTGGTTTGGTTTGTTTGGTATTAGCGTCCTTTTCAACTGCCATGGTCATTTCAGGACGGTGTTATAGGGACCGCAAATTTTGCCTCTCAAGAATTCTTTAACGTGCAGCCGGCAAACGACTACACGGGACCAACGGCTTTACTTCCCTTCCGAAGGAAGTGCGTGATCTCAGGATTTTTCCCCTGAAAAAATCCTCGTCGTCCTCGGTCGGGGTCGAACCAACGCCATCTAAAAAACAAGGCCTGCCCACTGCTTGGTGACTGCGTCATCAAACGAGGGCTGACAATCCAACTTAAATTGTTTCAACAAACGAAAAAACACTGATTACAACATGTGTTTTTTCGTTTGTTTTACACAATGAAGATTGGATTGTCAGTCCTGATTTGATGACGCAGTAATCAGGCTTTGTTTTTTAGGTGGCGTTGGTCGAACCCGCGTCCTTGGGCATTAGAGGGTTCAGGCCTGGTAGCTTCTAGAAGGCCGTGGAAGGCCTCACTACTGAAACGTATTACGCTGTTACATCATCATCTTTAGGGCATTGTTATTCGTATTTCTATAACTTTTCTCAGCTTCAGTCACGGCCGTCTATATATATCAGGTCTGACAACTGAGGATTGATGACGTCATGCTAGAGGTCGGTTGCCATGGGAACCCCCTTCTCAACAGAAATAATTTAACATTGAAATACTTTAATTAATGACAAATTATGTTTAATCAAGTTAAACGAATACTCCAATAATATGAAAAAAATTATTGCCTCCGTTAAAATGATAAGCAGACGACCTCATGCCACAACCGAACTAGAGCATGACGTTAGTTGTCAGGCCTGTAGATATAGTATGGCCGTGCTTCAGTTACGTAGCCAGCCAGAAAACGTAGCCCACGAGAAAGACAGGCCCTGGCCAACACCACCTAGACAGAAGGCCTGCTCACAGAAACTGCATGCATTGTTACATCATGATCAAACGGCCAGAGTTATGGTTTATTAGTGGTAGAAATACGATTTACAATAGCCGCTTTTATGTGATGTAACAATGTATGACGTTTCTGTGCGCAGGCCTTCTGTCTAGGTGGTATTGCCCTGGCGCGGAAAAATCACATGACCATCTTAGTCCGAATAACAATATAACCTTCATTGTTTCCATCTTGGATTTTAATAATCAGGAATTTTTCGTTTGTTGGAAACAATGAAGGTGACATTGTTATTCGGACTAAGATGGTCAGGTGACTTTTCCGCGCCAGAGCCTGTCTTTCTCGTGGGCTACGCTTTCTCGCTGGCTACGCAACTGAAGCACGGCCATACTATATCTACAGGCCTGACAACTAACGTCATGCTCTAGGTCGGTTGTGGCATGATGTCGTCTGCCTGTCATTTTAACGGAGGCGATAATTTTTTTCATATTACTGGAGTATTCGTTTAACTTGATGAAACAGAATTTGTCATCAATTAAAGTATTTCAATGTTAAATTATTTCCGTTGAGAAGGGGGTTCCCATGGCAACCGACCTCTAGCATGACGTCATCAATCCTCAGTTGTCAGACCTGATAGATATTGACGGCCGTGACTGAAGCTGAGACAAGGTATAAATATAATGAAGTATACATTGTTGCCCGGACCCCGATGATCATGTGACTTTTGAGTACCCTGGCCTGTCTCTCGTTGGCCTCGGTTCAGTTGAGAGTGACGTCACCGAAAACTGTCGCTTATCAGACAGTACACAACATCGTATCCTTACGCCGTTATTTTTTTTTTTTAATTTCGTCAAATGACTTTTCTATCCGCCGATTTTTTATTATATCGAGGAGAAAAATATGAAATATGATTGCGGGCAGAAATTTTAAACTTTTTATACAGAAATTTATTCAAGCTATTTCTTCATGCGGACGAACTGTAACCGCTTCACTCGTGACGTCACTCTCAAATAAACCGACGCCAACGAGCGACAGGCCAGGGCTGAAAGCAACGTGACAAAGCACATAGCATGTGAATGAATGTGATGGGCTGTTTCTTCCACCGAATTACATTTCTTACATAATGGGTCTTCCCGAAGGATGTGCCTACCCGGGTGGCCAAAGCGGGTAGGTGTCGGGAGTTAGCTTCCGGCCAGCGAAAGCTGTGGGCCAAGTTCATGTTGCCTCGTTAGAGGTGTTTTTTTACGTTGGGTGTAGCATTATGCCACCTGAAGATCTTTTTAGATCTTATAAACCTGCGGAGGCAATACCATCTGCCCCGCCACTTCAAAAGTGGTCTTCCCGAAGGATGTGCCTACCCGGGTAGCCAAAGCGGGTAGGTGTCGGGAGTTAGCTTCCGACCAGCGAAAGCTGTGGGCCAAGTTCATGTTGCCTCGTTAGAGGTGTTTTCAAGTTTTTACGTTGGGTGTAGCATAATGCCACCTGTAAGATCTTTTTAGATCTTAATTCCGTGGAGGCAATACCATCTGCCTCTCCACTTCAAAAGTGGGTCTTCCTGAAGGATAGTTATTGTATTTAAATGTTAATGTTTACCCACAGTGCTGCCACCTACTCGAGGCTGCCACTACGCATTTCAAAAATTCTCGTTTTTTTGTGTCACCCTGTACAATTGTGTATCTTCTATATATATAAAGAAGGATGTTTGTGGGTTTGAGTGTGGGTCTGTTTGTCTGTATGTTTTTTATACAAATCTACAGTTTTATTCCGATCTTGATGAAATTTCGCATACATGACCTTCAAAGCATGAGGAAGGTCACTGTCTACTTCAGATTTCGAAAAAATAATAATTATTGATAAAAAATCGATATTTATGGTTATAGCAGGGCATATTAATGAGAAATATCGCATGACCAACAATGCAAGACAAAGTTTTTGCAACAATGGTATCAACACGCAATTCACCAATAACAATGAGCTCAAAATGATGATGCAATGATAAAGCAATCCTTTCCAAGAATTATAACAATGAACATAAAATGATGATGCAATATGGATAAGTTTCAATTTGTAACAATGCATAGAATTCCTGTTATTCAGGCTTTTCTTAGAAAAGAGAGTTCTTAGTACTTAACAATTTCTTGAAAATCTTTAAAAATGTTCAGTAACTGGAGATAATGGAGTGTTAGCAGACTATTGAGAAAGAGTGGAAAGACGACAGAGGAAGCACTCCTTTAGCTCTGTGATGTATTGAGCAAATGGGAAGCAAGTAAATAGAAGAATCGGGGACCGCTACACTGCACAAAGTGATGAATGGCCAAGTTTTGCTTCAACACATCGAGAGAAGAGTGGAAATTGCAACAACACTAAGTATACATCTGAGGTAAGATTACGTGAGTAAGAAATTATTTAGACTACCGGTGGCATCCTTGGAGAGGTCCAGCACCATTGTGAGCCTTTAAAAAGATTTTTTCGAAATTTTCATTAAGAATTTTTAGTGTATTAATTCTAAGCATTTTCATGTGTTTATTTTTAAGATATTGTAATATTTAATTTAATTTTTTGAGATTGTTCTGTTTACATCCAAGTGTAATTATCCCGGGCAACGCCGGGTACCTTTGCTAGTCTTCTATATATATAAAGAAGGATGTTTGTGGGTCTGTTTGTCTGTACGTTTTTTATACAAATCTACAGTTTTATTCCGATCTTGATAAAATTTCGCATACATGACCTTCAAAGCATGAGGAAGGTCACTGTCTACCTCAGATTTCGGAAAAATAATAAATATCGATAAAAAATCGAAATTCATGGTTATGGCAAGGCATTTTAATGAGAAATATCTCATGACCAACAATGCATGGCAAAGTTTGTACAACAATAAGTATCAACAATGGTATCAGCACGCTATTCACAAACACACTGCATGAACCAACAATATATATCTCATGACCAA
>JAHWFO010066747.1:5543613-5557770 GCA_023313115.1 Rhysida immarginata | reverse complement strand
TTGAAACTTATCCATATTACATCATCATTTTATGTTCATTGTTATAAGTCTTGGAAAGATTGCTTTAACATTACATCATCATTCTGTGCTCATTGTTATTGGTGAATTGCGCGTTGATACCATTGTTGATGCGAACACAATGGGCCTATTGTTGGCCAAACTTTGCCTTGCATTGTTGGTCATGAGATATATATTGTTGGTTCATGCAGTGTGCCCGGCGTTGCCCGGGATAATTACACTTGCACAAACTTTTCCTTTCATTGTTAGTCATGAGATATTGATTGTTGATCCCTGCCTTGTGTTGGTGCATTGCGTGTTGATACCATTGTTGATACCTATTGTTGCACAAACTTTTCCTTGCATTGTTGGTCATGAGATATTTCTCATTAATATGCCCTGCCATAACCGTGAATATCGATTTTTTATCGATAATTATTATTTTTCCGAAATCTGAGGTAGACAGTGACCTTCCTCATGCTTTGAAGGTCATGTATGCGAAATTTCATCAAGATCGGAATAAAACTGTAGATTTGTATAAAAAACGTACAGACAAACAGACCCACCCACCCACAAACATCCTTCTTTATATATATAGAAGAAGAAGATACCGGGACTTTATTTAATCGCTTCTTGACTTTCCTCAGACTAAAACAATGTCCATCTTTACCACTGGGGAACATCACCGGATAAATTGGACCCATCTTTCTTTTAAAGTTTCCCTTTCACTTGACGTAGATGCTCGTATACCCTCTTGCTCTATTCGAAACTCCCGTTGTTCGGATGTTTCCAATGCCAGTATAGCTTTTCTTGTTTTAGCTCCAGAGTTTCTCTGACCAATACTCGTTCTTTCTCTTTCCTTTCCAGACACATAAATCTTTGCCAGTCTTCTGGACGTTTGATAGAGTTCTCAAGGGAGACACGTGTGACTCCTTTGCCTCCTCAATAGACGCTGTTTTATTTATGTCCTGTCACTGCATCATCATTGGACCTCACAATGGATGGACCTCTCCAAATATGCCACAGCTAGTCTAAATAATTTCTTAGTCACCTAATCTTACTTTAGATGTACACTTGATGTTCTTGAATTCCTACTTTCTTGGCCATTCATCACTTTGTGTAGTCTAGCAGTTGCCGATTCTTCTATTGATATGCTCACCATTTGCTCAATACATTGCGGAGCTAAAGGACTGCTTCCTCTGTCGTCTGTCCAGTCTTTGTCAATAGTCTGCTAACTCTCTATTATCTCCAGTTACTGATCATTTTAAAAGATTTTCAAGAAATTGTTAAGTACTAAGAATTTTCAATTCTAAGAAAAGCCTGAATAACAGGACTTCTAGGCATTGTTATACATTGAACCTTATCTATATTGCTCAAACTTTGCCTTGCATTGTTGGTTATGAGATATGTCTTATTAATATGCCCTGCCATCATATGAATATCGATTTATTAACGATAATTATTATTTTTTCGAAATCTAGGTAGACAGGGATCTTCCTCATGCTTTGAAGGTTAAGTATGCAAAATATCATCAAGATCGGAATAAACTGTAGATTTGCCCAAGAAACAACATCACAAACCCACAAATCCACAAACAAACATTCTTCTTTATATATATGGATCATTCCACGTCAATTCAGGCAGAAATTTTATAGTTTCAGCACTGACCTCCCGGATTTTAATGAAATTTTGTATATAAAATTTCTCGATGGAGTTGGTAATGAATGCGAAATGAATTTTTTTTTCATTTTTATAGATGTTACGGACATTTAAAATTTTCGAAATTTGAGCGGGGACCTTATCTATGAAGTACTGTAACTTCGGTTGTATTTTACTTAGAAAGATTAGATTCTGTATGAAATTTTTAAAATTATATTACGCATGCGAAATATTTGAATTTATAGATATATAAAAATGAATGGCCGCAATTAATGAAAATTTCTGTGTTTAAAAAAAAACGAACAAAAATATACTAATGTGATAAAGAATGTAGGGTAATAATAAAGGAGACATGATGGTTTTAAGTGTAACTTCTTAATTTCCAGTGATTGATCTAGCTGTGTCAATTATGGGAACTTGACTGTCAATTTCTAGATATTGAAATAAATCTTCTAGGCCCTATACGCCGATTCTTTTTTTTTGGTCCTGAATCTTGTCACAGAGACGATCAACAGATAGCCCAGGACAAGTTATCTTCCAAGAAGAAAACTATTACTGGTATTCTGTTTACTATGATAAGAAGTAGCATAGGATGAATTGGATGAATTTTGCAAGTAGGAGAACAATAGTCAAAAATCAAGTTTTTCTACGCACAATTTGTTGGCCAAGATCTGATGATATTGCACTACTGGAAAACACCTTCATTTTCTATGGTCCTTGCACTCTACATGGGAGTGGACTGATTTCATTTATTATTTCAAAGGAAAAAGTTTTAAATGAACAACTTAAGTTTTAAAAAGCACAATTTTAGTTAATGTTAAATACTTTACACATTCTTAAAAAATGCTTGATTTCATCAGCTATTTTTGAATGTTGTCAGTTTTTTTTTTTGTAAAAATATATAATGAAAAGAGGCCCTATGCTCCACCTAGGAGTTGATGGAAATAAGTCAAGTAAGTAAGTCATATAATGAAAACGTGCAATAAAAATATTGTCAATTACTGGTGAAACTGCTTGTCAACTTCTGGCGCATTAACTGTCAACTACTGGTGATTCATGCATTAGTTAGGCAAACATTTAATAACGTAATAGCTTTTAAAGATATAATAATTGTTAAGAAATTGGCACATTCTGCATTATATTTACAATTCAATGGTATAACTAGAAAAGTTTCAAAATGCAATTTGATTTACGTACAGAGTTTCGTTGCACAGTAATGTCTTAAACTGTCAATTACTGTATATCTACCCTACTTTCTTTATTAGTAACAATTCGACATCATAATACAAATTTATATTTTCTTACTAAATTATCTTCTTATTTAACAGGTGCTCAATACTTTTCTGACTTCTAAAGAAAAAAACGATGTTCTAAGAAACAAATAATTATTACTGTAATGCTATTATTGATCTTATTTTTTCGTGTAATTATTATCTATATAATAGCTGATATACTCGGCGTTGCTCAGGCTCTTTTTTGATGAAATTTTGCAATATCTGAATGGGAATATTCAGTAAAAATTAACACATTAAAACAGTAAAAATTCATATAGAAAAACCGAAAAAAAAATCTATTAAAATGTTCCTAATGGATGGCCCTGTAACAGTCCTCCCCGGTTCGTGTTGAAATGTTGTGTATAGCTGAGCGAGTTTACCATAGTGCCGAAAACACAATGTGTAGGATAATCTGTATGGCTACGAAAGTGGGAGGAAATAGAATGAAAATGAAACAATTGTTTGATCTGACTTTTTTTCAGCCCTGGCTATGGCTGTAGTTCTTTTTTTATGTGACCTGACCTTTAAAAATTCATTTGTTTATCTAAAAATTCAACAATACCAAAATTCTCTTCTTGGATGGCGATTGATGTACATGATCGTTTGTGTCTGTGTACTCTGCAATTCCAACAATTGATAAACTGTTAGGAAATAAAGAAATTAAAATGGAGCAAACCTCAAATATGAGGTAAATGATATTAATTAGAAAAATGGATAAAAAAATTCTGCGACTTGGATTCGAAACAGGAACCGCGACTGTCATGGTCGACACCTCTACTAATTGGGCTATCGCAGACACGTGAACAGCTATGCTGTCACTAAGTGTCTTAAAGACAACCAAGTAACCTTTACTGGTGTTTGCTCCAGTTTAATTTCTTTATTTCTTATTGTGTGTTCATCAAACTTTCTGATGGTTTGGATAGGAGAAGTTAACGAAATTTCATGTAGACAGTGACCTTCTTCTTGCTTTGAAGATCAAATTTGCAAATTTCATCAAGATTGGAATTAAACTAAAGATTTATATAAGAAAGAAACACACATGGACCTGTCTGTTCGCGTATGCATTTCAAAATGGCTAGACCAATCTTGATGAAATTTTTCATGGTAATTCCGATGGACACTGGGAAGGTTTTAGGTAAGTCATGGTGGAGATATCGCGCATCATGGATAGCACACTCTACAATTCGTTACCTCCCTCCCTAAAAGAGGTTAATATGGTTAATTATGTAGTTTCACACCAGTAAATGTGTTACGTTTGTAGTACAACACCAGTTAATGTGTTAACAAATTTTCAGTCCCCCTTTCCCCCTCCTTAGGAGTTGGTTTCTCCTATTCTTATTGTTTTTAAACCACCCCTGTATTACAGGAAACAAAACAAAAAAAATTATTCAAATCGGTCAAGCCGTTTTTGAGTTTTAGCGAGACTAACGAACAGCAATTCATTTTTATATATATAGATACAGGGTGTAACGTAATCCAAGGACAATTAGTACATAAGGCGCGCCGTTTCAGGAGCCCAAATTCCAGGTCAATTATCTCGCGAATGGCTGAATAGTGCGTGCTACGGCTCTGCACACACACACACATGCAAAGGCCCTCTACGTATACGCCAAGTCCCACCTGAATCCGTTTCACCAACGCCATATTTTTTGGGCTGCAGCGGTAGGAACAATTACGTATGTTAATAAGTGCACATCAGCAAAATTGTTTTCATGAAAAAAGCCTGAAGAACTTTTTAGACACAAAATGCCGAATGAAAAACATTTACGACGATTTAGATGTTTAGCATACGTATATACAGGTGTTTGAAAATCCCTTGGACAAACTCCGTATACAGATTCTGTACATAAAAATAAGATAGGGAATGTAAAATTAAAATGTGTCAAACATGAGTCGTGTAAGAGTTTTGTTGCTTTAAAGTAGGAACTTCGTTAGTGCAATACACAATGACACCATCCTTTTGAAGCGTTGTAATTATATGGACTTTGATTGGCAGCGGCTGGTGATATAACATCAAGTTGTCGATAACGTTAGATTAACATCGATATACGTGAGAGGCATCTGCTGCAGAGTCCCATACGCAAAAGAAACCAATACACATTATGTACATTTCTACTAGAACCTGCATTGCATTCGGTTGTCAGTTCCACCACCAGTCGTCTGTTTGCCTTCACTCAATGGGACAATCTCTCACGTCCGCATTCGTTGATTAGGCATGGACGTCTACTACCGGTTTTACCGTTCTTCTTCACTTTTCATAGGCACTAACAACCACACCCACTAATACAAGACTAGCCTTGCCGTTTCGGAGATACTCGTCCTTAGTTTTCGGGCCATCACAATCTGTTCTTTATCAAAGTCGCTTAAATCAACACCTTCCCCAAAACATGCAACGTAGTCGAAAACATGAAGCCTCACAATTATTAGCAGCCTTTCAATATTCATTCGCACCTTCTCACGAGCCAGTTAAGAGCGTATTCTCAGAGGGTAGTGATGGTCATATTGTTTTCTTAATCAATGTAAATTAAGATGCCCGCAGTGAAACTGTATCTTATTTTTCTCAGGTTTACATTTTTGAAATGAATCTGAAGCTATTGATACATGGCGGGAGGATAGGAGGAGAAGATGAAAATGAAGAGTGTTCTATATATTTTACTTTTTTAAGTTTAACTCGTAGTTTTCGAATTTTCTCTTAAGTGCAACTGTTGAATTTTGCGTTGTAACAACTGTTAAATTATTTATTTATTTAAAGAAATAATATACAGCAGTGTCCGGACAAAAATCGTAGCGGGGTTAACGAATGTTGTAAAAAACGTGAATATCTCAAAAATACACATGGGATCAAATAAAAATTACGTGATCAATATTTTTAAAAAAAGCTATCCAACGACATCAAACCGAACCCCTTCCCTGATTTTTAACGTTCGTTCTGTGAATAAAATTGATATCAATCGTAAATCAGAGTAATGTATTTTTTTCCTGGAGAATCCAAATCTGCAGTAAACAATGAAGGTTCCCATTAAAGATTTCATTGTTATTCCCCATCCATGCCTTTGAGACTAACAAATTTCATTCCAAACGTTTTTTGATCCGATGCGTAGTTTTCACTTAAATCGACCACTCTATATAAAAATGTAAATTTTCGGAATCTTAATTTACTATCTATCAAATGTCATGTAAAAATATAAAAAAATTTTTATGTTGATTATATTATATTAAAAATGTTAAATATTTAACAATTTATAGCACTATTCACAAACACGACCATAGAGAACGAGAACACAGGCGAGACACATGCTTTGCTACTGTATGGATTTGATACTAGAAGTCCATTGATACTTGCCAGAATAAATCAGGAAGAGAAGGTGTATGTATATATAGAACAATGCCGCTCAGATCTTGTGATAAAATTACTCCATCAAAAATGTATAATATTTAATAACACTGGGGAACAAATTTTCAAAACTTTTTTGCCTCCGATATGAAAATAACCACGAGTTTTTCTTAATGAGTTGAATGCGCTGAACACGAATATGACTGTAAAAATGCAAAATTGGCTCTAGTTTTTTGTAATCTGCAAAAACAATTGTGTACATAATAAAATGACTACCAATAGCTCTGGTCAACAACATTTTTGGTACCGGGGAAGATAGGTGTTCTAGACTAATTTCAGCGTGCTGATTCCAAATCTGAATTCCAAATTTCCCTATTACGTCAAGATCTCGAGTTATAAAAATAGTTTAAATTTTAATGGTAGCCATTGTTTAAATTTGACATCAGGAGGCTGTTTTACATCACTGAAACTTAACATCCTTGATAGAAACATTTGGAGTTCAGATATGGAATCAGCACACTCAAATTAGTTCAGAAAACCTACGTTTGTCAAAGTTGCAGTTCGACTGGATAAATATACACGTTGAAACGTAGAAAATGAACTATATTAAATATCTCAAAAACTAGAGCCAATTTGAAAAAACTGATCTCATATTCGGAATCAGTGCAACAAATTTACCATAAAATGACTTTTAAATGATTGGAGGCAAAATGTGTGTTGACCAGTGTAATTTATTATAAAAATATTCGTGCTTCCTTTAGTTTTGCGATACCTTAGATAGTGGGCATACTCTAATAATTCAGTCGTGTCCAAAAGTTTAAAACCGCCTTGTTTAAGACCGTGCGTAATCGAAAAAGCGTATTAGGAAAAAAATTTTGAAATTCGTCGTGCGCACATAACTGAAATAACCGAAAATATGAAAGCATAACAAGTTTTTCTGCGACAAAAAAAAAAAAAAATCAAAAAACTTCTCAAACGATTGAATAGAGCGATCGAGATGGGAAGTACACGGTCACGACATAGAAAATGAGCGCTCATATTTTTTAGAAGCCTCCATAGATTAGTGTCGCGTTAATACTTGTCAGACGACATAATCACAGTTTCGTTTCTTTAATGTTGAAGTACGATTTAACGAGGTTGTTGACGCCAGTTTTTCAGAAAACGAGAAATAATGCAGCCTATCATAAGACCTCGCAGAAGAAAAGTAACAACAACCAAATACTTTCAGTCTACATTGGAGTAAAAGCAAACATTAATTTATGGTCAGTTTACTAGATAAATAAAAGGACACAACGTATAAAGGTAACCGAAAATGCTTTTGATGCTCCCTTCATCCGTTCTTCGTTTACTCAAGACAACCGTTTCGAGAAAATTTGCTCTCGATGCTCCGACGACGGAATTCGTCCACTTTCTGAACACGCATTTACAGGGGAGGGAAGAAAAATTGAATCGTTAAAAAAAAAAAAGTGTGTCGCCAGCCTGTTGCCACATTCAGCAACTGGATTGTATTGACCTGGATATATTTGCATAGAAGGCGCTGATTGGAGAAGTTTATCGGGATTCAAATCTCCGCGCCCTCTTTTACAGGTATATTATGTTTTATACGATACGGCCGTGTGAGATCTCAATATAATTAATAATTAGACGTAAGCTTTTAATATTTTAGAATAATTATTGAGAATTCGGGCCTAAATATACGAAGATTGATTGTTTACTCAATATTTATCCTTCTCTCCCTCATAGTGTACTCAAGCGAAGTGCTTTAAAGGTAGTCCTAAGTCTTGCACCGAATATCTACAGGTAAATTTTTATATAATTTGTTCCATTACACGCGTGAAAAGGTGATTTCCAAAAATTTCTACCTTCAGTTTAGTTGCATTCGCGTTAACAGGTTCGGAAAGAAACATTTAACTTTCTTAGTTTTTAAAGCGTAAATATTTTTTCCAGAAATTTAAAATCACAATTATCAGAACAAGTAACGGCTATGAGTAATTTTTTATTTAAAATTTGTCCATTATTATTAAGATAATGTACGTTTTCAATATTAACGTAATCATTTATAAAACTTTCTAATTTAATATTCTAAATATATTAAATTAGAATACGTGATAGTTCACGAAAAAATGTGATAAGCATAAATATTTTATCTATGTATAATCGTCGTCAAAAGTTTTGTCCCAGTCAAGAGTGCTGCCGTTTTTCAGAATGAACGTTTTCAGGCGCCACCACCACACATAGATTAAGCCATTATTTTGCAGGGTTTGGTTTGCTAATTTTATTTTGTTAAGATTTAATTAGGCTTTTATATTAGCTTGGCCTTTTTAATTTCTTTGCATTAATTAAAAAAGTATACTCAATTGATTAGAACTTTCATGCCAATTTTTTTACGAAGTGCATCGCCTCTCTGCAAAGCACAATTAAATTAAACATTACGAACGTGCGACCCCTTCAATTTTAAACATTCCGAATTTTAACCTCCTACCTCAAAAAATGTAGAAATTATGAAGGAGACGGACTGACATTATAAAATCAATAAGTAGATCCATTCTTCCCCTCTTAATAATATAGATTATGAGCATTTCAGCAATCGTGTGTCGACAAAGCGATTTCACGTGCGCGCGCCGATGTCAATAATGCTTAAAAGTTGAACAGAAAGAAACAATGTATTCCTTCTTGACAAACCGATTGTTATATGACATGCCATTATCTTTGTATTCTTTACACTCACTGTTTTAGTGCGTGAATTCGACTTGAAGGGGTCCACGAAAAATTCTGAAAAGTTGATACGGCCGAGCTAAGACTTTGGTGGTCATATTTCTGAAAACAGAATTTGAAAAGGTTAATCCGTTTTCAAATTATCGTGCAAACGGCGGACGGATAAACGTACAGACCAAGGGCGCATTCTTATAAGTAGCTTTTATGCTAAAGCTCCTAATAACGGGTGAACCGAGTTTCCGATTAGTTTCGCCATTTATTCCCGATTTTATCAAGAATATACACTAGAAGCTTCACGTCCTTATATACAAAGATATGGCACAATGGAATAATATGATTGGATAAAATACAACAAATGGCTTGACAAAGTCAATGAGTAATATACAGAATGTATCTAAACCCCTATTACAAACATCTGGTGGTGATTACTCACATCGAGATAAGAAACAAACGTTTATATAAACATGGTACGGATAACGAACCGTTTGAGATTTTCGCAGTTAAAAGTGAAGTTTCAGCACTGGTTTTGTACTCTGTGGATGGCAGGTGACATGCGAAGCAGTTATTAAAATGCCAGAGAAGACTCAAGACCTGGTTTATGCATGATGGGGTATTAGCGCAGTTCAGTTTGGAAGCACGACAAGCACTTGACGCTCCTTCCCCAGGACGGGGGACAGGAGACAGGGTCCTGTCGAATGGCCACCACGGTTCCCGGATCTAAACCCTCTTGGTTTTTACGTATGGGGTCACACGAAAGACCATGTGTATGCCACAACTGTCCCGGAGATTGATGAACTTTGAAACCGTATTGACAAGGCTTTTAGCGCCGCAAGAGACAGTCCAGGGACCCTCGAAAAGTACGCCAGTCGTTGTTTTGTCGCCTCAATGCGTGTGTTGCGTCCCATGGTCATCATTTTGAACATTTGTTGTAACGTCTCCGCATGTCACCTGCCATCCACAGAGTACAAAACCAGCTGCTGAAACTTCACTTTTAACTACGGAAATCTCGTAAACGGTTCGTTATCCGAACCAGGTTTATATTAAGCTTGTTTTCATCTCGCTGTGGATAATCGTTTGTGACAGGGGTTTAGATACACCCTGTAGTCTGGTACAATGATTGGATAAAAGGTAGAAACTAAATAAACAGTTATGCTATGTAAAAAGACATAATTAAATAAAGAACAGTGGATACATAAAATTTTTCTTTCAAATGTCTTTTGACATTTATAAGTTTTATTATTCTATATTAGTCTGTTATTTCATATCCAATCGTTATTTTTCTGCTTCATACGGTTAGTGTATTTCTATCCTTTATAGTACCCAATCTCTTATTCAATCAATATACGTACACGTAGCTGTTTACGAGGGGTGACCAAAAAGTAATGTCGCGTAATTTTTTTCTCCAAAATTGTGACCGGGAAAACGTAAACACGTGTACATTTGATAGAAGAATCCCAACTTTTATTTTTCCTACATACCAGCGGTGGAGAAGTTTTTCCACGCTCTGTCGATGAAAGTCGTCCCGGTTAAGTGTAGAACCACTTGCGAACTGCCGATTTCACCTCGCCGTCGTCACGGAAATGTTGACCGGAAGATATGGTAGTCACTGGGAGCGAGGTCCGGGCTGTATATGACAGTGTTTCCCAGTTCCATCGCTGCAACAGGTCAGTGATCCGTTTTCCATGTGTGGGGAGTGCGTTGTCGTGGTGCAACACGATGTCCTCCATTGCCAAGTCAGGTCTTTTCCTGCGTATGGCCGCTCGAAGATTCCTCACTGTGCCTCTGTAGCCTTCGGAATTGATGGTGATATGCGGTGGAAGAAACTCAAGCAGAATCGGAACACGGCAATCCCAAAAACATGTCAACATGACCTTGCCGGTTGATGGCACAGTTTTGAAGTTTTTCGTTGTGGGTGATGTGCGTTTCCAAACCGCCAATTGCATCTTGGGTTTCTGGCGTGAGATTGTGGACCCATGATTCATCGCCTGTGATGATTCGATCCAAAAAATTCTGACCCTCCTCCTTGTATCGGGTGAGATGCAGCAAACAAGCATCGAAACGAGCACCTTGCTGTTTGGGTGTCAATTGTCGTGGCACCCATCTGCATGACACTTTGCGAAAGCCGAGCTGCTCGTGAACAATGTTGTAGCAATTTCTCTCACGGTAATCCGCCGGTTCTCCCGCACCTGCGCTTCCACAGCGGCAATGTTGCTCTCAGTCATGGATTCTCGCGGCCGGCCAGAGCGATGTTCGTCCAGCAGGCCCTCTCGTCCTTTTTTAAAAGCCTTACGCCAACGTTGTACTGTTCGGAGCTACACGATATCACCTCCGTACACCGACACAATTTCCTTATGGATATCGACTGGTTTCAGTCCTTTTGCACAAAGAAAACGCATAACACTCCGCCGCCCAAAAGCACTGGACGATGAAATGAGCCGCCATCTTGTTTGGAAATGCACTGTCACGTCGCTTGTGTTTGGGGGATGCACAGGACACTAACAGGAAACTTTGACAATGAATCAAACTAACTTTTATATATTGCAATTTTCCCATATCTGTCGTCATTTTCGAGAAAAAAAATACGCGACATTACTTTTTGATCACTCCTCGTATTTATCTTCTACATTTTATCCAGTCATTGTACCCAGACTAGATTATTCTTTGTCAAGCCATTCGTTCTATTTCATCCAAAGTCAATCATATTATTACATTGTACCATATCACTGTATATTAGGGCGTGAAGCCTCTTGTGTAGACCCTTGATAAAGCTGGGAATAGCGAATCTAGCCGTAAACTCTTTCTCCCGTTATGGCATTGTAAAGCCTCTACCAACTTCATTGCTAGAAGGAATACTATCGAATCCCAATTTAACGATCTTTACGTCATTTGGCTGGGAAAAACTTGATCACCTTCGTATAGCCCTGACCTAGCGCCCAGTGATTATCATTTATTCTTGCACTTAAAGAAGCACCTTGGTGGTCAGCGCTACCACAACAATGACGACATCAAAACGGCCGTGCAAGAGTGATTTGCAAATCAGGTGATTAGCAAATCAGGTGGTAGCAAAATTCGAGGATGGAATTTAAAGCTGATTGTACGGTACGTGTATGGGAGGACATTATGTTGAAAGTAGATTACGGTCCAGGCTTTCATATAAAAATTAAGATATTAAAAATTGAACTTGTTTTTTTTAATATCAACGGTACGTGCTTAAATAACTCGCCTCGTATTTTCCCGTATGTCATTAAAGGAGTATCTTTTAACCTCCTGGGAGAATGAATATCACACGCTCATGTGTAAAACAATCTCCAGATTCCACATATCCTTACAGCAATTTTAAAAACACGATGTTTCTTCAACAAATTTTCAAAAATTGAAGACCACCTTTTTTTTCATGCGCATGGGAGCAGGCATGTTGGTGGCGGCCATTTACATGCAAAGCAGTGATAGTAGTGTGAACGTGAACAAAATGGTTTCAAAAGAATAAATTGTGTTAGAGCGCAAATATAAGAAACTCTGCTCAAATATAAAGCATTTTCACTTGTATAGACCATAAAAGTGCTATGCCATTTAAGAATTTTGATGTATTGTGACTTTAATAATGACTACATGTTTGAACCCAGGTTTTTAATAATGAGTATCTCTTAATGAGCAATCAGTAATGCTCTTAGTTTGGGATAGTTATTTTCAATTCTTCTGGAACTGAACTTCTGTTGGTAGCGAAAATACAGCTTTGCAATTTTTACTCATTACTTTCATTAACCAAGTATACAATTCACCCCATAATCTTAAAGAGGAAAAAAATCTACAAGTAAGATCTTGATAATATAAGCCAAGTCCTAGCCTCATTAAGATTAGTAATATCTGTTCATCAACACAATGCTTTGTGGGTGTGCATAGGAGTAATGAGAATTTACTATTGCTATATAAAATTCACAAATACGATCATTTGTACGCATTGCACAGAGGGTTGTTAGAGATCTATGGTAACAAGTAACAAAGGGGCAGACAAGGTAGAAAACCGCTTTTGCCATCATCGAGTGTGTTCAATCTGGTAGCCATGTATCGCTGCTATTGCCCTGCATCGCAGTTCCACCGCAGGAGGCTGAAACGCAGAACACCAAGATCAATTCAAACCACTCCTGTTGACACGCTTTCCAAAAACCTTGCACTGTTCACGGTCGTCTCTTTCCGATGTACCGTTTAAGCAGGTCAAAGCCACAAAAATCTGTAGGCGATGCGTCTGGCGACTTGACGCGTATGTCGCTGAATGGAATGGAGTGGATTCCAGTATCTTCTTGCCTTGCATGCGTTCCAGGAACAAGCGAGTTAATGCGGCAGTGTGATCCGATGCCTTGTCTTAATGCAACTATACCTTATTTACCTCTACACCGTACAAACCGAACATGTCACGGGTAAATATGGGGATTGGAACATTAGTCTAATGGTGCGTGGCGTTGACTTTGGCCTTTGCCTCAACTCAAAGTTAATTTGCCGTTGTAGCTGTAACTCAAAGTTAACTTGCCACAATCATGAAACATTACGGTACCATTTTCTGAAGTCTTTAGAACCCTATGGGCGGTAAAAAAGTTGCTCGGTCTTGTTGGAGTCGCTTAAATAAACATACGAATCATCTAATGCGACTACATTTCCACTTTTCATCCGCCAGGTATCGTTCATACAGTTTACGGCAGTTGGTCCGTCGCTCTTGAACATGGCGCGGCAATAACTTATGAACGTGGTTCTTAAGTCGCTTCTCCAGTTGCAAATCAGGGTTGATAATTGTGTTTACCGTGTACACAGATGTCCCTACCTTCTGTGCAATGGCCCTTTATGTTGATGGCTTACAACCTGAACTTACCGGACGACTTACCCTCAAAAATGACGCTGCTTCTGGTTTTGCCAATTTTATTTAGTACAGTTGATGTCCCTTTCTTGTAAACTATGAAGCCTCGGATTTAAGAGAGAACTGGAGCCGGACACTGTGGACGAACTTCAATAAAGATAACAGGAAACCACTGATCCACATAAAACTTTTAATAGGACGTATGCGCATTTCGGCAGCCACGCTGCCTTCTTCAGCGTACACAAGGATTTTGATCAGAACAGACGAAATGGATTCTTTTCTCTTGATTTTGATCAGATTTGTCTGTTCTGATCAAAATCCTTGTGTACGCT
>JAHWFO010066747.1:5524253-5543213 GCA_023313115.1 Rhysida immarginata | reverse complement strand
GTCTGTTCTGATCAAAATCCTTGTGTACGCTGAAGAAGGCAGCGTGGCTGCCGAAATGCGCATACGTCCTATTAAAAGTTTTATGTGGATCAGTGGTTTCCTGTTATCTTTATGAAGCCTCGCTTCTTGAATGCTTCTATAATTTCGGAATAGCTAAATTTGACGTCGAAAAGGGCAGTTTTGTAGCCCTCCGAACACCTGTCAATATTCAGTGGCATAACTCAATATTTTTAGCTCGTTGCTCGAATGCTACTTTAATACCTGCCCTAACAATACTCCGTTGTAGCTGTATCCCGCATGTAATGAAAGCGCGCGCCATATTTAAACCCTAGATCCCTAATAACCCTTTGTTTACATGGTCATTACTATCTAAAGACCAGCATCCATTATTATGAGCTGCAGCAGAATTGTTCTGAATTGCACGTTATCACCTGATGACATATCTTCCCACTGTCCAGATGTGGGTAAGGGATTCTAAAAGAATGATTCCAGGCAGCTTAGAGAATGGAAAAAAAGTATTCATTTAAAAGAAGCATTTTAGTGATGGATAATCAGTAGCTTGCAAGGCCTGAACAAGTGTGTGGTAAAGATGCTGTAGGTTTGCGTTAAGAGTTCTCCAAACGGTTGAATGAGACAATCCTATCGTTCGAGCTGCTTGGCGTGTGCTCACAGATGGGTTGTTTGCTATCAAATTCAACACTTCATCTTCCACCTCAAAAGGAAGGGTGAAACGTCCACCTCCATTCCTAGGAGACTGAAGCATTCCCCATTCTATCGAATTGCGATGAACTCTGATGAAAGTACGTTGCTCAGGATGGTTTCGATTGGGAAAACCTTCTCGATAGCGATGAGCAGCTGTAAACGATTTCCGATTATATTCACCATATATAAAATGCATATCTGCGTAATCAGCATTATTGTAAACAACAGAAAGTAAACAACAGAATCCAATAGACAGCTTTTTAGTGAGTGCGAAATTAACACGTGAACTTTAGAGGGTTGTTCCTGCTTACTAAAAAGGTTACACTATGGAGAATTAACCATGTTTTTCTTAAGTCTTCTTCAATAAGGAAATGATAAACTTACGCATTAGCCGCCTATTTTTAAATATCAGATATGTTAATTTAAGTAAAATGATTTGGTCTATTCTTATTAGAAAACGTACAGCTTACTTTGTAAATCAAAGAATGACTACTAAATTAGAATCATTAGTTTGCATGTTTCACTTGCTTAATGCGTGATGTTCATTAACACTATTGTTATTCATTAAAACTTTCATGTGATTCATACTCTTTCTATGTAAATGAGCCATGCCGTTAAGTCGAAAAACCGAGTCGACCTCATAAAATTAGGCGGAATTTTTAACAACTTTTGGGGAAATTTAAATCCTTATAAACTTAAAATTTCGATATTTTCGAAGAGGAACTTTTTGCTTATTTTGGTATATAGAATAATGCTGTTAATTTTTAGCCATTTCTTTAAAAACACCTCTATAACTATTTGATTGGTTGAACCTTTTATATTTTCTCTAATTTTTATATTTATAACCATATCATTTCTAGAATTCTGTGTAGCTTCACCGTTATTAATCCAAATACGACCATTGTTGCACAAACTCTTGATTTGCATTGCTGGCCATGATATATACATGTATTTTTGGTCCGTGCATATTGTTGGTGAGAGACTTCCTATTACTATGCCGTCCTAACCTTTTGAATATCGATTATTATCGATAATTATTTTTTTCGAAATCTCATGTACACAATGACCTTCCTCTTGCTTTGAAGATCAAGTTGTGCAAAATTTCTTCAAGATCGGAATAAAACAATAGATTGGTATTAAAAAAAACATTCACCTTTATACAGTGTGGATACAAAAACGAGCCCCCTCCCCTTTTATTTTCGTAACCGAAGCAGATATGTCAATTTTGATGAATCCAATGAATAGGAAGTTGTGGGTGACCTATCCCATGGCACACTTTTCATCATCCCAAATATGCAAATAAGGACACATTCAAATCCTATCTTAAAAACCGTAACAGATACACAAAAAATTCCAATTGAAGACTTGTTCAGCATGGAATTTCAAACAAAACAAAAAAAAAATTTCCCAAATCCGATGCGGATTACCAACAATCCAAAACGGAATATCATGTTGACCATTTCAGGAACACTGTAGCTTGCCATCCTGAAATTGTTCTGTCTTCTGTATGCTGACAGATGCCTTTTATTTGTTTTTCCTCATGAAAGTGAATGTTATTTTGGTAATTTTTGATAATTTCTTGATTTGCATGTTGAACATTCAAATGTCTTTGTGAAGTTCATAGGGAGGTAACTAATAAATTTAACATGTGATTGTCTGTGATCAATAGATAATTTTATCAATACAGGAATCGTTCTTTTCCCTTAGTATTATTATTTAAAAATAGTTGCAATTTTAATTATATTTGCAAAATATTTTTAGAACTGTTATTTTTGAGTGCATGAAAAATCAGGAAACAAGAAATCATTTTTATTACCTCCTTCTGCTAAGAGCGCTATTGCTTGGGCCTGATATTAATGACATTTTCACCGTCTGTTGTGAGGCCTGAAGTTTAGAAGGTGATGCCAGTGTTAAGCTTCTGACCATCCAGAAATCTCTTCATGGGACCAAAGAGATTGCCGGTCTGTTCTGGTGCCAGACTTTTTGGAATCCAACGCGAAAAGAGCTCGCGCTATCTAAGCTTCTCAAGCACCATATCCCATGGAGATCCATACTATGTGTGAAAAGTTTCACTCACTTCTTTCAAGGAAATACGATGGTTTTCTCTGATTGTGTTGTTGATGTCCTCGATAATGGCTGGTGTTGCCGCTTACGCAGACACCTAAAACGCTTGACTATCGGCAAGACATGTTTTTCTTCAGAAATATTTTACACAATTTGCACACGTTAGAATAATCCAGACAGTCGGCACCGTAAACTTCTACCATTTCCCCATAAATTTCCTTACCTTTTGTGAAAGGAAAACTTATAACAGCTCGCTGTTCTTCCACTGTAGATGATGTAATAGCGGCAGCCATTTTTGAAACTACTGGTAGCATCTAGTACGCGTGTGCAGGAACGATTATTGTTATGCAATGTCTGTGCATATATTCAGCCTTTTTTTTGGCTATGTTAACTTTTACACAACGACTACATTTCTTCCGTTAAAAATGGCGTTACTTTCTGATATCCCCTCGTACGAGGGATGATCAAAAAGTAATGTCGCGTTTTTTTCCTCGAAAATGACAGCAGATATGAGAAAAAAGTTTTTTATATGCGATATATAAAAGTTTGGTTCATTGTAAAAGTTTCCTGTTAGTGTTGTGTGCATCCGCCAAGCACAGCGACTTGTTAGTCCAAACAAGATGGCGGCTCTGATTTCATCGTCCAGTGCTTTTTAGCGGCGGAGTATTATGCGTTTTCTTTGTGCAAAAGGACTGAAGCCAGTCGATATCACCATAAGGAAATATTGTCGGTGTACGGAGGTGATATCGTGCAGCTCCGAACAGTACAACGTTGGCACAAGACTTTTAAAAAAGGACGAGAGGACCTGTTGGAAGAAAATCGCTCTGGCCGGCCGCGTGAATCCGCGACTGACAGCAACATTGCCGCTGTGGAAGCGCAGGTACGGGAGAACCGTCGGATTACCGTGAGAGAAATTGGTGCAATGTTGGACATTTCATATGGAACGGCGTACGACATTGTTCACGAGCAGCTCGGCCTTCGTAAGTGTCATGCAGATGTGTGCAACGACAGTTGACGGCCGAACATCAAGGTGCTCGTTTCGATGCTTCTTTGCTGCATCTCACCCGATACCAGGAGGAGGGTCAGAATTTTTTGGATCGAATCATGACGGGCGATGAGTCATGGGTCCACCATTTCACGCCCGAAACCAAGATGCAACCGGCAAGGTTATGTTGACATGTTTTTGGGATTGCCGTGGTCCTACTGCTTGAGTTTCTTCCACTGCATACCATTGTCAATTCCGAACGCTACAGAGGCACAGTGAGGAATCTTCGAGCGGCCATACGCAGGAAAAGACCTGACTTGGCAATGGCGGACATCGTGCTGCACCACGACAACGTACGTCCCGTACAGCGTAATGGATTACTGACCTGTTGCAGCGATGGAACTGGGAAACACTGCTTCATCCTCCAAACAGCCCGGACCTCGCTCCCAGTGACTACCACATCTTCGGAGCGTTGAAAAAGTCACTGGCCGGTCAACATTTCCGTGACGACGACGAGGTGAAATTGGCACTTCGCAACTGGTTCCACACAAAACCGGACGAATTTTACCGACAGGGCGTGAAAACCTTGTCCACCGCTGGGATCGTTGCCTCAATCGGGTTGGAGCTTATGTGGAAAAATAAAATTTGTAGGGGAGAGTGGGTAACAGTGAGACACTTTTTTCTAAAGCAGTTTTTTCATGATATATTGGACCAAATGCAACGAATTTTTTCTGTGAAATACTAAACTTATACAGCTATGACATAATTTAATTTCAGATTTTATTATGAAAAACCTTTGATGAAAAACAAAAAAACAAATCTGAAGCACGTTGTCTCACTCTTCCCCAGGGTTGGGGAAGAACGAAACAGCAAGGGGGGAACAATGACACATGCTTTTTTGGTGTATTTATTTTGATTTAAAATTATTAGAATTATTATCAATTAAATTACAACATATTCTTCTAAATTTAAAAAAACATTGAAATATTTTATAACATTTATTAATGGAAATTTATGTAAAAATACGTCATTGAAATATGTTGGCTTAAAATTTTATAACTATTGTGATTTAAGGAAAATATAAAATAAGAAATTCTTTTGCCAAACAACAATGATTCTTTGATATACTACATCATGCAGAATTCAACATGTTGTGGTGGGTAACACTGAAACACCCGTCTCACTGTTCCCCAAATCATATTGTCTCACTGTTACCCATACTAAATGGTTTAATTTTTCAAGCCTGTAGGCCTAAGTTTCCATTCCATTTTTAAATCGCTTATAGATTTCAGAAAGCTTAATGAATAAGCATTCCATACTTAGCTATCTTTTTATCTAATGTTATAATTGTGGTGAACAATGTACTATAATTGGCAATCAAGAAAATTTACATTACTAACCTTAACTTATGCAAGTACAGTTTTCTTGAGCCTGCAGGTATCCTAGAGAACTGAAACTAAATGGGTGCATAGATAATTAAGTTCACCTTTTAGCTATGGTAGCGGTAATTGATGGTGATGTCTTTTCTGGATGCAGCAATGAATGTCTCACTGTTGCCCGTGTCTCACTGTTACCCACTCTCTCCTATTGTTCTATCTAATGCAAATGTGTTTATTTTTTTCCCCGGTCACGATTTTAGAGAAAAAAAAATACGCGACATTACTTTTTGATCACCCCTCGTATATTGATAAAAGATATCCTAAAATAATTTCGTGAAAAGTTAAAAACTCATGACATTATTCGACACCTGAGGTTTTCATATATGTATGCAACTAAAAATCTATCGCTTACTCCACTGCTGTGTTGATCATATTGAGGATCCTCAATAGAGTGGAAGACGGATGCCAACAACTTAGGACTACACAGGGAATTTTTAAACGTGTGAGGCAGTCCTGGATTCAACGAGCTGAGAACTTGCATTGCCGATCACGGAATTCATTTTGAACATTTGCTATGATTGCTTGCATTAATTCCTGCATTAGTTCCTTCGGAAGGGAAGTAAAGGCGTTGGTCCCTGTAGTGGTTTGCCGGCTGCACGTTAAAGAACCCTTGCGAGGCAAAATTAGCGGCCCCTATGACGCCGTACAGAAATGACCATGGCAGTTGAAAAGGATGTTAATACCAAACAAACCAAATGACATCCCAGTATCTGGGTATTCCTAACTCACTGTTTTAGCGTGTGCAATCGACTTGAAAGATCCTGAAGAGTTGTTACAGCCGAGCTAAAACCTTGATGATTATATTGTCGAAAGCAAAATTTGAAAATATTAATCCGTTTTCAAGTTATCGTGCAAACGGTTGACGGCCGACGGATAAACATACAGACCAGCCATGCATTCTTAGAAGTAGCTTTTAGCTAGAGCTCCTAATAAAGTCTTGCCAAGTTTCCAAGAAGGAATTTTAGCTGTAATCCAGAAATACAATTCTAAATGTATCATTGGCAGCCGTGCCTCGACTAAGCAATCGTCGCATGCGCACGTCAACGATGCTTAAAAGATAAACAGAAAGTAATTTTTTATTCAGTGTTCACTCCTCACTACAAATCGATTCTTACATATGCAATATCTTCATATTCAATGTTGACGGTCACTGATGGAGCACGTGCAATTGACTTGAAGGGGTTCACGAAGAAGCCTGAAAATTTGATGGAGCCGAGCTATGATCTTGATAATGGTATTGTCGAAAACAGAATTTGAAATAGTTAATCCGTTTCCAAGTTAACGTGCAAACGGGGGACGGACGGATAAATGTACAAATCAAGCGTGCATTCTTATAAGTAACTTTTAGCTAAAGCTTTAAGCTCCTGATAAGTATTTTTATTCTAGTGATAAGTAAACGCGTGGATACTTGTAACACAATAACGATCACTTTAAACATATCTTTATATGAACTTCTTTTTCTTATTTTTAAGTATACAGGGTGACCCAAATTTATCCAGCATAATTGTTTAGGAATATTGTATTGTTCAAATGGAACAAAAAATGTCCTATTAACAGTACATCTAGTTTCGATCGTCTGTGAGATATCGACGTTTGTCTATTTTCTTGTAGAGTAGCTAAAGCAAATAAATAAAATACTTGAGAGTGCAGACAGAACATCACATTGAACTACAAAATAAGACTAAAATGATACAAAGAATAAGAAATAAGAAAGTAACAAATCAATATCGAGGAAGCCCCTCAAAACGGTTGCTCCCAGCTCCAATGCACTGGTTACATCTTCGGACAACTGAGCTGGAGCTGCCACAATCTGGGTCGGGTGTAATTGTTCGACTGCAAGCTTGAATGGATGCAATGAGCTCATCTCTGTTGGTGGGCGGATTGCTGTAGACCTTCTTTCAGTGTTCCCCACAAAAAAAAGAAAATAGACAAATGTCGATATCTCTCACATGATGGAAACTAGATGTAATATTTTTAGGACATTTGCACCATACAATGTTCCTAAACAATTATGCTGGATAAGTTTAGATCACCCTGTAGAAACCAACTTCGTATAGCCAGCCCACTAACTGTTTGTGTACACTGAGTGGCCAGATTATTATGATCACCTGACGTTTGTAGGCAAATTACCTATGATGTCGCGCTGAAGTTGCTAGAGAGCCACAACCTTTATAAACAGGGAAGCTGGTTGCTTACTACGACAGTAGAAGTACGAGTATAACATTGCTTCGAACGCCTTTGAACGTGGGATGACTTTTGGCGCTCGGAGTGAAGGAGCGAATATCAGCAAAACAACTGCATTCGATAAATGTTCAAGAGCAGTTATTAAAGTGTTTAAAGACTGGACTTCAGGCGAAAAACTGGGCCTGAACGTGTAAGTTGTGGTCGTCAGTGACTAGTCAGTATTCGAGCAGAACGGAGAGTGGAAAAACTGGTACAAGACAGCAGGAGGGAACCAGAGCATCAAATTACTGCAGATCTTAATTAGAATCCTCTCAAATGATCCTTGAACGCACTGTTCGCCGTTCACTGCATCGTATGGGTTATGGAAGCCGATGGCCTGTTCGAATGAATTTGCTGTCTCAGTTAACAGGATAAAACTTCTCCAAATCGCACAGGAATACAAGGATTGGGTAGTCAAGCATTGGAAAAAAGCCAAGTGGTCCGATGAATCCCGTTTCCAGTTGCATCATGCAGATGGCAGAGTGAGATTTTGGCGGAAACAGATTGAAAGCATGAACCCCACATATGAGTACAACCCTTCAAGCCGATGGGGGTAGTATTATGATTTGGGGCATGTTTTCCTGGTATGATTTAGCCTTTTAATTCGTGTAGAACAACGTCTGAATAGCATAATTTCTAAGTATCACTGCGATCAAGTTTATCCTGTCATGTTGATGGCGCATCCCAATGGGGAAGGCTTCTTCCAATAAGAGAATACCGCCATGCCACTATGCTCGTATTGTGTAGGAGTGACTTCAAGAACATGAGGGAGCCTTTACGTTGCTTAAGTGGCCCCCACAATCACCAGATCTCATTTTTGAGATCACAATTGAGCAATTATGGAACTTAGTTTAAAGAGCCATCAGGTACCTGGTCCCACAACCGTCAAATCTCACACAATTAGACAGTGCTATTCACCAGGCATCACCTTTCAACATCTCGTGGAGTCCATGCCGAGAAGAATCGCACCAGTATTGAAGGGAAAAGATGACCCAACGAAGTACTGACTAAGGGTGGTCATAATAATTTGGCCTCTCCGTGTATATGCATTGATTCTGTTTTCAATTCAGGATGTTATTTTGTAAAATGTAGGCAGCCGTGTAATAGGCCTGTATGGGACATGAAACGTCATGTGATGTTGCTCTCATACCGGGTGTATCAAAAATAACCGGTATATCGGTATATTTGAAAATTCAATAAAAACTAAACGGGCAGCGATAGAAACACACCGTTTGTAATTTCGAAAGTTTGTCTGCCTGAAAATTTACTGTTGTCCCAAGCATATTGCAACAGACGGTGTATTTCTATCGCTGCCTGTTTTGATTTTTCAAATATACCGGTCATTTTTGAAAGACCCGGTATAAGCTACTCCCTGTGAGAAGAGTGGTAATGAATGTGGGTTTTGAAGTAAATCTTTGCAAGGATACGGTATAATCAGGAGAACGGCTTAAACTAGAATTTCTGCAATCTATATACAATTGAAGCTTTCCATTTGTAGGTTATTTTGATGACTTTGAGTTTTTAGCGCTAATACTCCTCTTATGAGCCAGCTCGTTTTTTATTATGTTCAACCGAGGCTGACCAACGAGACGACCAATACTGTTGGAATGCTGTTTGATTAGCAGACCTGATTTTAGTATCTGTACATGGTCTTGTTCAGCTGTCTATAGAAGGTTTCTCGTTGATAATGGATGGTTTTTGTTTAAATAAGTATCATTTTTGTTGTAGTTGCTTTGTTTAGAAAGACGAGAAACTAATCAAGACCGGAAGTCAATTCCAAAGGCCGATCCAAAATAGAGCAGAGCTCAAGTAAGGGAAGATGATTTGTCTGTAGCAAAATTATCCAAAATTTTTCGTGTATACGGGACTTCTTTGATATGGCATGTTTAAGATTGTAACCTTCTGTACGATTTTGTATATGTGGCTTTATATTCAGTGTTGGCGGGCTTTCTTTTTGGTGAGTGTAGAATAGACATAAGATCAATGTGTACTATTGGCTTCTCACAGAATTTTCTATATACATATAAGATCAATGTATTTAGTGATTTGTTTTTTTTAAGAATTAGTTCTCTTCTCAGTTTACATTATCTCTTACAAATATATCATTTTTTAAAAGCCATTTTTGTTCTATTTTTAGTGTATTATTGGCGACTGCTGCTATCTTCTTGCTGCGTACCATTTATCGAATATGTCGACCTTATCTTGTTCAACTAACGATAAGGAGGACCACACTGTAAACAAAATGGCTACACCAAGCCACAATAGCGACGGACAATTACCAGAAGCGGGATGTAACGAGACCGAAAATCTGCTTCCGCTTGAACCTCCGGAGACAGTAGATGGATGCAATCGGGGTGCCTGCTCTAATTTGGAGACCAATCCAGAAAGATCGGAGCAACTTTTTGAATCCCCAGCTCAAGACTATGAAATCAATAAAGTGGACGAGGAACTCGACAAATTCAACGAAATAGTTGATAAGAAGCTAGATGAAACCGTTGCTTCAATTAATTTATTTATTGATAATAACATGGAAACATTTGCATCCGCGATTAGAGTTGATGTTATTGATAGGGCGGTGGATGAGTTACTCACTAACCGGTACAGAGGCGTTTCCGATGATTTGGATAGAGTGCTCAAAAGACTTAACAGAATAGATGAAAAACTCACCGCATTGGAGGATAAATATAAGCCAATAGAGAATAGACTTAAAAAGTTGGAGGAACAATATTTCAGTAAATCTCAAACGTAGAATGCCTTACTTGGCTTCACAGGCTTTCCTGTAAATTAATGTTTCACTTGTATTTGATTGAACTTGTAACATATTTATCTCAGTTTTCATGTAAAGAATGTTTCAGACTTTGACATTGATTACTTACCTATTTATATTCTTAAATTGTTGTTCAAAAATGGGGAATACGAAGACTTATGACTTAACAAGCTATCATTATCCATAGCAGGTTGCATTCACTTGCTCACTTTTCAAAATAGCCAGCGCATGTGCATTTCAGTCAATGATTATGCGAAAACTAAATACCCTGACGGAGAGTTTGACTGGAGACAAATTTTTTTTTAAATAGTTCACAAGTCTTAAAAGCTTATTTATTTTTAACGCCTCAATAGGTTGCAGAGCGGGGAGAAATACATTGTTAATCCATAGTGTGTTTAAATTCGCAATGTTGATCTTCTTAGATTATCCCTCCTCACCAACAATCTGGTTCCCATATTACATAATGACTCCGAGCAAATAAGTGAAATTAACATCACAGAGAATGCGAAAGCTTGAACATTTTACTGGATACCCTTCCAATGTTACGAAATTTTAACCACTATGAACTCACTAACAAGGAGGGGGCGTTCAAAAATTTTCGAATTAGACGTCTCTATATAGTTCTTTTTTTAATAAAATTTATTAATATGTTTTATAAAATGAAAATACAGTTAATTATGTAGGAATTTATATTGTAATATTCTTTCGCGGACACCTCAGTTACTCATGATTCGGGATTCCCCAGCGAACGATTGCTAATGAAACGTCTCCCAATTATTGTATCAATACTTAAACAGGGTGATAATATCAATAAAATTGGATCCTCAATGTATTTTCTTACTTTATTAAAAAGATTTGTTAACCTTTTTTTAAACAGATTAAAAATACTGAATGCATTTGTAAAAATTTTAATTAACATCGTAACGTTCTTTAATATACTTTCTCGATCTGGAACATTATCGGATATTATCTGATAGGTACACATCTGGCTATGAGAAAAATTTATATGGTAGGTCTTGATTACGCGGCTTTATGGCCTAAGTTCACATAAGTTTCAAGAGCTAGCCATTTTCTTAAATTCTCAATCCAAACTTTATAGTTTTAATTCTTGAACAGTTATTAAACCTTCAAACTGTCCTAACAGTCCCCCCTGATTTTGTACATGCAATTCAAGCAGTAGCATCAATCAAATATTACTAATTACCATTTAATAGTTCAGGACATCTGTTAGGTCAGCAGCTATCTGATCAGATCCAGTAGCACATGTCTACCTTTCAAGATCTCATGAATGTATGATACATTTATTACGAGTGCTATAAAACCCTTTTTTTCTCCGCAATCGCTGCTTGATGGTCATTGTAAAGGACGTATCAAAATAACTTCCATGTCTAACTTATTCAACAGTTCCGCAACCAAACAGCTCTTTTCATAGCCTTCAGTTATTGCTGAAAGCTCTGCATCTCATACAGAAATCGATACAGTGTCCAGCTTCTTTGATTTCCATAAACGACTTCTTATCATTCTCTCCATCGTTAAAATTGGCACCCACGTAAACCTTTACCTGGATGTGTTGTTTGGGCTGCGATTGTTAGTCCCTTATCTTTTGTTCCTTGCAGATATCGCAGAACTCTCTTTGCTGCTTGAATTTGATTCTTTTTTGTATCTTTAACGGTGGCGTGATTTCACTTAATGGTTGGATTAAATCTGGACTTGTGTTGGATGTGATGTACGTAAGAGACCCTAAAATTTCTTACATGCGTTGGGAATTGAAATTGTTATTCGAATATCAAGTGCAAAAACTGTTTTGCATTGCTTGAGGGTTTTCTCGATCTGATTTTTTTGAGACAATCCTATTTCTTCTTCGCTTTTAGGCACTTATATGCCGAGAAAGTTTTTCGGTTCACTCAGATCGGTTGTTTCAAACCGTTCGTCAATTATCTTGTAAACTTCATCATATATTTCTCTAATTGATGCCAGAATCAACATATCAATATGCAGTTTAACGTATAGAAAACGCATCTTCCTGCTTTCAGCTGTTAAAACATTTAGCTGTGAGGTCTAACGACAGTCTCTCGCATCAGCCCCTTCCCGTTTGTTTGATTCCGTACAATACTTTCTTTAGTCTACATATTTTGTCTTTCCTTTTTGCTCAAACCTTCTGCTGATACACATGCACTTATTCATTTAACTTCCTATAAAGGTAAGCTGTCTTCATATCATTATGTCTCATTATGTCTTTATCCTTAATCTTGATCTTAATTGTCTCATGCTTCATCACGTGATTGTACGTTTCAGATTGGAAAAGGGATTGCAAGTTTCGGTGTTATGACGGACACCATGATGTGTGCACCCAACAGCAACGATTCGCCTTTTACTTACTAGTCGTTCCATCAGGTGGAACTTTAACTCTCCTTACCCACTTGTTTTTTTGAATGGTTTCAGCCCCTTTTTCTCTTCTAATTTCCACACTTTGTATTCTTTTGATTTGTATTCTTTTTGCATTGCTTGCATCCACGAACATTTTTCATTAGAATTGACTGCCTGTTCATACGTGCTTGAAGTAAAAATTTCGACTTTTTTGTACGTTCGTTACTATCGTTAACCCTTTCCCCTTCTGTATATTCAGCTGTGTCGTACTTGTGGTATGATTTTTGTTTTGCTCGTTCTTCAATCTGATGCGATCTTCTACACTTTAGTGTGTTCTTCTGTTTGACTCTGCGCTTCATTTGGCTTTTCCTTCTTTATCTTGGCTGTCACTCTGTAGGCTTTGATTGTTTGTGAGATGTAACAATCTGCCCACATCAAACAATGAAGGAGTTTTCTGTATCTCTTGTCCAACCTTTTTCAAAAAATAACCATCCTTATTTTCAACAAATTTACAGGTTCTTGTTTCTTGTGCGATGTTTTAACTGGATGTGTAGTCTCTTCTAATGCGAGAGTATCCGACGAAGATTTAGGCTTATATCTTGTATCTAGTTTGCCTCTTTTCTGTTTTGGTATATGTGAACATGCTAAACACCCAAATCGTCGTAAATGTTTTCCAGCCGGCTTTTTGTTTGAAAAAATTTCTTCAGGGTTCTTTAGTGGACACACAATCGCTGATGTTCAGGTTTTGTCATACTATGTTGTTTCTACCACTTCAGCCCAAAAAAAAGATGCGCCAGTCCACGTTCGGTTAAGAGTGCTTTTGTAACATCTTGGTCGCATTTGTTCGTACCGCAACTCCATTATTTGGTGGACAGAACGGAACTGTCTATTCGTGTTTAATGCCTTTCTCTTCACAAAAATGTTTGAAACTTTCATTCACAAACTCTGTGCCATTATCACAAAGTATACGCTTGTTAGGAAAGGGTTGTCAGGAAACAAGATACAGAGGGCCAGAGAACAAGAAGGTAGAAAACCACTTTCGCCACAATCGATTGTGTTCAATCTGGTAGCCATGCATCACTGCTTTTGCCCTGCAACGCAGTTTCCACTGCGGGAGGCTGGAACGTAGAACACCAAGATTTGTAACCACTCCTGTTGACACGCTTTCCAAAGAGCCTCCACTTTTTGCGGTCGTCTCATTCCGAGGGCCCGGTTAAGTAGGCCAAAAGCCACAAAAAATCCATAGGCGATGCGTCCGCCGACTTGACGGGTATGTCGATGAATGGAATGGAGCGGATTCCAGCATCTTCTTGCATGCATTCCAGGAACAGTCGAATTGACGCGGAAGAATGACTCGACGTCTGAATGAGCCATACCTTGTTTACCTCTGTATCATATAAAAAGGTGATGTCACGGTTATACTGTATATGGTAGAAATGTAGTTTGATAGTACACGGCGTTGACTTTTGCATTTGTCTCAACTCTATGTAAGATTAACTTGCCGTTATGGCTGTTGCCACGATCATAAAACCTTTTGAAAATGTTTCCTGGCATTCACAGTACTATTTTCTGAAATTCTTAGAAACCCCTTGGATGGTAAAAAATGGCTCGGCTCTTGTTGCAATCGCTTAAATAAACATACGCCTCATCTACACTCACTGCTCAATTGAAAATGGACCCCTGTGGTGTGGAACAGACGCTTTATTTATGTCGTGTCTAATAGCCGGTATTGTGGACTTTTGCCCTAAGCATATCGTCCACAAGCCGTGGCATGCTCTCTACCAGTTTCCGATAGCATGCAACCGGTATGCCCACTCCTCCTACAAGGCTTGCACAAGTTGGATATGCGTTTCCGGTCACATTGGACGCCCACGAATCCGACGCTCCAATTCATCCCAAAGATGTTCAATAATGTTGAGGTCTGGACTCTGAGCGGGCCGCTAAAGTTTCTGAACATTTCCCTTCACCGAACTCGTTATGGTACTGACAGTTTTTGTTTTGCCTCCTGAAATTCCTGCCGCCGTTGTTCCGCTGGAACAGCCCTGTTCTGCCGTACCAACCGCTTCAGGGTCCTCTGGTCTCTATCGATCAGCATGCGGGCTCGGCCATCACACTCCTTCACGTTTCCACTTGGTGATAATAGCACCCAAGCTCGACTTCGACAATTTAATGTCGCACCTATGGCTCGCACACTCTGCTCACTGATGTGGAACTCTATGCTACTCCACGTTGAAAATCGCTCAGCTGCTTTGACTGTTGCATTTTACCTCAGCACGTGGTAAGACAACAAATGACTCCAACTACACATGATCTTGCTGTTTTACAACGAATATATTCAAATTATTGCCCAAATTATTACAAATTTGCATAGGTTGTTCTACTACGCCAGGTATCCAGTTTCAATTGAGCATTCAGTGTAGTGTGACCATGTATTTCCACTTTTCATCCGCCAGGTATAGTCGGGTGCAGAAAGGTTCTTACCTGCTCCGTAGGGGCTGAGCTTAGCGGTTGTTGATCGGTTGCAGAATCAGGTACTTGTACTAGGAGTCATGGCAGATTAGAATGGACCTGTCCCTTCTTAACGAAAATAGAGCAGCAGGTATACGCCTGGCATGTGCTCGTCACGGACTCTCTCCTGACAATAATAAGCGATAGCGGCTGCCTCGAATGGCAGAGTTCGAATCCGATATGGATAGACATTTTTTTTTGTTCATTATCGCATTTTTGACTTCGTTTAAGTTTTAAACGGTGTATGTAAAGAACACCATAAACAGATTAAATTTTTTTCACCCAAGTGTGCAATTTGATCTGTTTATTTGAGGGTTTAAAATACTTTTGATGTTAATTGTCATGGCATGCTTTTCTCTATATTTTAGTTTTTAATAAAATATACACTAATTCATACCACCGTTACTTTTACAAAAATCCTCTTTTGTTCAAATCATTTAATATTCTCTACTATTAAAATATAAGAGCAAAATTGGCACTTCTGCGCATGGGCATCTAAGAGAAGCCAACAAAGAGATTTACGACAATCCATCAGAAGCCAGGGATTGTTGTAATGAGGCAATATTCAATCATTGTTTTGAATTAAATAAACTGAAGATTTGCAGAACGAAAATTCTGCCTTGATCATTTTATGACGTTTCCTTGTGACTACTGAAAAACTCTGAAAATGTTATGTTAAATGTTATATCGTTAGAAAGAGCTTTAAAAACTGATCATTTTATCCACTTACGCTTTATGTCTCAGTTTAATACTTTCAGAGAAATTAAGTTTAAAACTATTTTGATTTTATATATTAACTCATTTCTTATTCTTTGTGCAAAATGAGATATTTCAGCTGATAATTTTTTATTTTATTATTTTTTAATTAAAGAGATGGGAATCAATAATAAGATGGGTTGTTCTCCGTCAAATTATGACGGGATCCATCTAGTTATATAATAAATTAAAAAAATTATCGGATGGTTTTGGCATAATTGTCGTTGATTATTTTATATAAACAAAAATATATAAAAATGAGACTTGTAACCTTTCAAGCAGTCAAAAGAAAATAGCTTCCACTTACACCTGTAAATCACTTCCGCATCACACGATAACGAGCGCTACATCAGCTTATCTCTTGATCACGCATATAATTATATCGTTACTGTGCACCATTTATGTTACACTATTAACCAAATTGATTAGTTTATTATTAATAAAACAAAAATTCTCATCAGAACAGCCAAAATAATCTTTTTGTCAACATAATTATTGACAGACATAAGCAAGTTGATGTTATTTATACAAATTTTACTAAAGCCTTCGATAAAGTAAACCATAATATTCTATGTAAGAAACTTGAAGCCTTCGGTATCAGAGACCCACTTTTATCTTGGATCCGCAGTTTTATTGTGTCTCGGCGTTTGTACGTTAAAATTAAAGGCAACATCATCTGTTCATTTAGTGCTACTAGTGGGGTACCCCAAGGTTCACACTTGGGCCTCCTTCTGTTTCTTCTCTATATTAATGACATTGCCGAGGTATTGAACGGAATTCAATTATTGTTATTTGCAGACGACTTGAAAATATTTACCTCTATTAATAATGAATGGGATTGCAATGTTCTTCAAAATTCTTTGAATGCATTATCATTATGGTGTACACGTAATGGCATGATGCTCAATATTAGAAAATGTAAAGCTATGTCTTTCTGCAGAAACAAACACATGGTGTCTTATCCTTATTCAATTGATGATATCATTTTAGAGAAGGTTACAAATATAAAAGATCTTGGTGTCTGTTTTGACAATAGAATGACTTTTACGTCTCATGTAGATTATATCCTCAAAAAATCCTATAAAAATTTAGGTTTTCTGAATAGAGAATGGATATTTATAAGAGAAAAGGACGAGACACGAAAACCCTGGAATGCAATAAATAGTTAATAAATACAACTGAAAAATAAAATAATAATTAACAAATAACAAAATAATAAATATATAAGTATAATCAAAATAAAACTAAAAAATCAAATAAAGAGCTGACGTTTCGGATAGAGCCTATCCTTTATCAAAGCAAAAAAGGATAATTCTCTAATATTCTCTTTGCTTTTAGAGAATTATCCTTTTTTGCTTTGATAAAGGATAGGCTCTATCCGAAACGTCAGCTCTTTATTTGATTTTTTAGTTTTATTTTGATTATACTTATATATTTATTATTTTGTTATTTGTTAATTATTATTTTATTTTTCAGTTGTATTTATTAACTATTTTTTTCTGAATAGACAAATACAACCTTTTCAGGATATTACGTCAATTAAAATTCTCAATTGTGTATTAGTTCGTCCAATTGAGGAATATGTCTCTATAATCTGGTCTCCCCATTATGTTAAATATATTGATGCAGTTGAAAGAGTTCAGAGAAGATTTCTTCGCATGATTAATAGAAAACTGGGTAATATTCCCTTCAATACAGATTGTGTCCATCTTCATAAACTTTTAAACATTGAAACTCTGGCCGATAGAAGAATACGTTCAGACCTACTTTTTCTTTTTGACTTACTGAATTCCACTGTTGACTGTCCTAATTTACTAGAACTGATTCCTATCCGTATCCCTAACTACATTACTAAGAGTACAGTGCCCTTTCTGTTGAGAAATCAGTGTCCGCCAATAATTATGTATATAACTAACCAATTAAACGCCTCCTCAGGAGTGCTAATTCCTATTTGGCTAATTTTGACATTTTTCATGATAACAGAGAAAAACTCAAACAAATTAATCTCTTCACTTATCCTGCTGATAATTAATTATTATTATATTATATATTATGTTAATTATATTAATTATTGATTGTTTTAATTTATTTCGTTAGTGATTTTATTGCTTTATTTATATCATTTTACTATATTATTTATATATTTTCATCTTTCTTTATTTTTGTTTTATATTTATGATTATATTTAATATTTCTTTTTTAAATGGGTATTCCCGTCAATAAATAAATAAATAAATAATTGAGCACGTGACGTAAAACTTGCCTTCCCCCGATGCTAGGCAAAAACTTAATGGAATCGTTCCATAGTAAGCGTGCTCGACTAGATACCTGGAAAAAGTAACCTTATTGAATTGAAGTATTGTAAGGAAGCCGAACAATTTTGACTTAGGTCAAAACCTTTATGCACCCGACTGTATATACCCTATCAAAAGTCATGGGACACCATCACTTTAATAGAAACACTCAAAAGTATACATATTTTAGTATCTTATTGGTCCACCTTTAGCTTCTATCACAGCTTATACTCTCTGGAGCATACTGTCCACAAGTTTTTGATACGTTTCGACAGGTAATTTTCGCCGTTCTGCCATAAGTGTCTTGGACAGTTCGGTCACGGATTTCGGGCATTCCGCACAAGCGCGCAGCCGACGTTCCAACACGTCTCACAGATGTTCGATGGGGTTCAGATCGGGGCTCTGTGCAGGCCAGTCAAGTCTCGAACCCCCTTTTCATCAAACCATGTGCCTACAGCCCTTGCTTTATGGCAAGGTGCGTTATCGTGCAGAATCAGAAAAGGGCCATTGCCAAAGTGCTGCCAGAGAGATAGGAGTGCTGCGTTGTCCAGAATGTCTTGGTAACGCTCTGCGTTTAGATGTCCGTCCACTGAAACGAGTGCACCCAACCCATACATGAAAAGCACCCCCACACAATCACCGACCCTCCGCCGAACTTCGCCGTGGGCACAACACAGCTTGGCAGATAACATTCGCCGGGCACTAAATAAATGGAGCCAGATACTGTGGACAGACGTTAGAATAAAGGAGAGGAAACCACTAATCCACATAAGGTTTTTAATCAGACGATGGATGCACATTTCGGCAGCCAAGCTGCCTTCTTCAGCATACAGGAGAGCTTCGATCAGAGTAGGT
>JAHWFO010066747.1:5505211-5519253 GCA_023313115.1 Rhysida immarginata | reverse complement strand
TTCTTTTAAATTCTCTCTATACGTTAGCCTATTTAAATAGTAATTTACAATTTAGTTTTCATATTTATTTATTTACTCTCAAGTGTTTTAAAATGTTGGTTAATTCTATATATCCATGTGCGATGCTATAAATAGAAAATGTGCTCCCTTTATCCGCTTTGGCGGTAAAATCATTCTTGTTTGACTTCACAATACTTTTATTGATTTTCCACTTTAAGGTGAATAGAGAAATCAGTTTTTGCTATATACACTGAGTGGCCAGTTTATTAGGAACACCCATGACATCCGTTGGCATAGCAATTACACCATATCAGTTGGTCACGTGACAGTCGGTACCAATATAAAGCGAGAACACACCCGTCAACTGCAAGTGGTTTGACCATCACTATGAAAAACAAAGGATCTGAGCGAGTTCGAGCGCGAGATGATAGTTGGTGCCCGGTGAGTGGACTGAGTATTTCCCGAACAACCATTTCAATGTTTACCAGGACTGGTTAAACAACAAAAATAACAGCCAGAGACAAGCCTGTGGTCGCAAACAACTCGTCGATCCAAGGAGTTAGTGTAGGATGGGAATGCTTGTTCGCGCGAATAGAAACGTCACAAATCGTCAAATAACCATGGAGTACAACACTGGACCGCAGAATAACATCTCTGAATGCAGTACACGCCGTAGAATGGCAAATGTGTACTGGACTGGATGAGGTACAACAGCCGACGGCCAGTCCGGGCACCTTTGACCTCCAGCAAAAACCGCAAAAAACGTCACCAATTTGCCCGTGATCACCAACACTAGGCCGTCGACATCTGGAAGAAGGTCTACTGGTCGGATGAATCCTGTTTCCTATTGTACCATGCAGATGGCCGACACAGAATTTGGAGATAACAGCACGAAGTGATGGACTCCTGCTGTCTGGTTTCCACTATTCAGGCTGGTGGAGGCTCTCTAATGGTCTGGGGAATGTTTTTCTGGCATACTCTTGGTCCGCTAATACCTGTAGAACAACGCCTTAATGGTCAGGACCACTTGAACATTATTGCCGACCACGTTCATCCCTTCATGGCTACTGTGTTTCCCCCATCGGAAAGATACTTCCACCAGGACAATGCTCCGTGTTACAAGGCTCATATCGTCATGGAATGGTTCCAGGAGTTCAATAATGAATTCAGTTTATTCCTCTGGCCACATAGCACCCGGATTTGACCCAATCGAACATCTTTGGGATGAGCTGGAACGGGTTATTCGAGGCATGGTTCCACCACCATCCAATAAGCATCAACTGGGAGCAGCTGTTGCATCCGCATGGACAAATAACACGGAACAATGCTTTCAGCGGCTAACTGAATCCATCCCACGGCGAATTCGTGCTGTTATAGCTGCTAGGGGTAGCGCAACACCGTATAAACGGGGTGTTTATGATAAACTGGCCACTCAGTGTAAGGTGGGATATACACTGGTGGCAAAAAAAATGCAACACCTAGAAGGAATGGGTCGAATTATTTGAAAATTTTCACACATGTAGCATTGGTGGCATACAAGAAGTGATTCAAAGTTGCAAGACAATAGGTCAAGGAGAACGTTTTACAGGGTGGCCCCCATGCCCCAATAAACTACAAGAGTAGGTCGTATAACCGCCGCGAGCTTGAATGCTTGCATGCTGTCATAAAGATGCTCGATGTCGTCTTGAGGTAGGTTGTGCTAAGCCTCTTGAACATGCTGGCAAAATTGTGGAATAGTTGAGGCTGGTGTGCAGCGACGATGAAGGTTAAGTCCCATCATGTCTGTAGATCGCGCTGGCCAGAGAAGTAGTGCCACATGCTGTAAGGCCTGCAAGTTAACGGGCTGTGTGTGGACGGGCGTTATCCTGCTGGAAAAACATGTTACCCTCATGCTGCAAGAAAGACAGAAAAACAGGTTTCACAATCTTCTGGACGTATTGAATGCTATTCAATGTTCCATCTACAAATACGAAGGGTGATCGCGAGTTGTAACTGATCGCACCCCACACAATTACGACGGGGATTGGACCTGTGTGCTGTAGTCGGATGCACTGTGGAGATAGCTCTCTTTTGCTCTTCGCCGCACACGTATACGTCCATGATTGGTGTACAGCCAGAATCTGCTCTCATCACTAAAGACCACAAACCTCCATTCGGCTCTCCAGTCGGCTTTTACGCGGGACCAATGCAACCGCATATTTGGTGTTTTTGTAGAAGTGGGAGTTTGGCTAGAGGAATCTGCGCTCGCAATCATGCAGCTAGCAAATGGTCCGTCTTGACAAAGCTGGTGCCAATCTGGCCCTTATCTCTGCTGTGGATGGCGAACCGTTGCTCAAAGCTTCTCGTACGATTATACGGTCTTGGCGTGGGTCAATATGCGTGATTGTCCAGAACCAGGTCTACGTGAGTGCTTTCCATCCGTAAATCACTGCTGACAGCATCCAGCCACCACAGAAATATTACGACCGATCTGCGCCGCGCTACGCCGAAGAGACCATCCAGCCTCTCTAAGCCCCACAATCCGACCTCTATTAAACTCCGCGCGTTGTTGCACAGGAGCACGGCGCGCCGTGCGAGGCTTTGCAGTTGTTGTCACCACACAATTGTTCTAGTACAATGCAGTGTATATTCATCTTAAAGAAGAAAACCACCGTCTATGCAGCATCGAAAAAACACTCGAGATCCTACATACTGCCGATAAACCCAAATTGATCATGATTATCACCGAAAATCACCAGAATGCAGAGATATATAAAATGTCATCTCTAGTTCACACCCCGACAAGCTCCTAAACAACCAAATCGTATTTGACATCTACCCATTACTTCATCACTTACGCCATGAACTATAATCTTCTGAAATCGCCTAATTTATACAATTCAGTCTGTTTCCTTTTATAAAATTAATGTTTTATCTATTGTATTTTATTTATTTTATTTATTTATTTATATTTTTGATTTGTTAATCACTTTCTTCCTTTGATGACTGTGTATATGTATAATTCATTCCGAATTTAATTTAATTTAATTTAATTTAATTTAATTTAATTTAATTTATTTTATTAAATCCGTTTTTGTTATCCATTTGAAATGTAATGCTCCCTAGCATGAGTCATCGATTATTTGCTATTTATGTCAGATTTGGTTGGCCTCCAGACAATATATAACACTTACTGCATTATTTAGTTATTTTACAGGGTCGGGACACATTAATATGACCACCTCTCATCTTATGCAGATGAAAAATCATTGCATATCATTAAAAGCTGACAACAGCATACGTTATTAGCATCCGTTAACACATTAATTGTCGCCGTCATGGGCAGAGCAAGTGAACTATCGGACCTCCAAAAGGGGATGATCATTGGCTATCGGGCCAAGGGGGGCAGCATTTCAGAAACGGCCACCTTTGTGAACTGCTCTAGGGTGTGAAGGTGTACCGCGACTGGACGAACCAGACAGTTTCGAGCACCGAAGAGGTAACTGTGGGGCCCCACGGGCCATCGATCCTAGAAAGACCAATCGGCGTGCCACTGTTGAGTAACTGACACAGCAAATGAACAGTGGGGCCACTAGGCGTGTCAGCACAAAGACAATGCAACGATCCCTCTTGAGGTTGGGGCTCCGGAGCAGGCGTATAGTGACAGCACCCATGTTGACGGCTATGCATCGCCGAAAACGCCTCCAATTCGCAATGTACCATCGCCATTGGACCTCGGCCGAGTGGTAAAGGGTTGCTTTCTCTGATGAGTCGCGGTTTCTGGTGAACAGAGTGGACGGAAGATGCAGAATTCGCCGGGAAGCATCTGAGAACAGGCATCCCGACACAATCGTTGGCAGACGACAGGCTGGTGGGGGAGATGTCACTGTCTAGGGGATGTTTTCGTGGTATAGTCTGAGTCCACTGATACCGCTGGAGGGTACCCTGACGATCGTCGCAGACCAGGTACATCCCCTTCATGTCGACCGTGTTTCCTCAGGGTGATGGCACCTTTCAACAGGAAAATGCTCCCTGCCATACTGCCAATATTGTCCACGACTGATTCGAGGAGCATGAGGATGAATTCAAGCTACTCCCATGCCACCAAACTCCCTGGACCTCAAGCCCATTGAACATTTGTGGGACCATCTCGATCACCATGTCCGCAAGCTGGACCCGCCACCACGGACGGTGATGAAATTACGGGATCGCCGAATGGTCCCAGATATCTGCAATCACCTTCCGAGGACTTATTGACTCTCTGCCACGTCGACTAGCTGCTGTGCTTGCCGCCAAAGGTGGATATTCCGGATACTAGCAGGTGGTCGTATTAATGTGTCTCGACCCTGTATATCGTTCACTGTATATTTATGTAAGCGTTGCTAGCCCCCCACCCCCCTTTCTCCTTTGTGCCCTGGAGAAGGCGGAATTAAATGCCGAAACTAGTCGGATGATATTTACAAAAAAACGTTGGGAAAAAATCTAGTTTATTTTAATGAGTACTCCATAATCGAATTTTACACAATTCGGATCCCAAGAGCAAAAGAAAACTTAAAAAATGAATAATAATACAATTAAAAACTCCCTACCCCATCCCTGTAATGTAAACAATTGATCTGAAAATTTTAATCCTTGATGTACATTATTTCCAATAATATGGGCCAACACATAATATTCTTAAAAATTACAGAATTTTACATTTGAACATGTTCACGAAGATTCAACATTAGCATTCCAAAAATATATTTATTTTTTGGAGCACTGATTTCCTCGGTTATCACGTGACTTCCTGTTTTACAAGTTTAATTTTTTCTGTTCTTGTTTGGTATTACTCTCCATTTGCTATTGCAATCCTCCAAAACGATAGAGGAACAAATGAATTGGGACAATTTTTATATATCAGGATTTCTTACTCATGGACTAATGAAGTTTCATCAAATTATCAGTGATAGCCGACGTATGCTGCTAATGTTCATGGTTGAATCTTTGTGAACATGTTGTTCAAATATAAATCCTGTATTTTTTTAAGACTATTATGTCTTGGCCCATATTATTGGAAATAATGTAGATCAAGGATTAAAAAGGATCAAGGATACCTCGGAGAAAAATCTTCATATAATTGAGATCTTGCGTATAGGAATCTGCATACCGAATTTCACTCCTTTATATGCATAAATTCACCTAGACCTTTTGGTCCCCTCTAATTTTCACCCCCAAAACTCCGACCTTAGTGGGCTAATCACAACCAAACTAAATAGTGAAGGTACACATGCCCATAGTAAGCTACATTCCGAATTTCAAACTTCTACCTCAAAAAATGTAGAAATGATGAAGGGTGATTCAAATCGTGTGTAAAATAAAACCAAAGTGGAGCTCCATTTTTCCGCTACTTAATATTAAGCTTATAGATTATAAGCACTTGAGCAATCGTGCGTCGACTAATCGATTTCACGTGCGCCCGCCGATGTCAATAATGCTTAAAAGATGAAGAGAAAGTAACGATATATTCCTTCTTGACAAATCGATTGTTATATGACATGCAGTATCTTTGAATTCTTTACACTCACTGTTTTAGCACGTGAATTCGACTTGAAGGGGTCCACGAAAAATTCTGAAAAGTTGATACGGCCGATCTAAGACTTTGATGATCATAATTCTGAAAGCAGAACTTGAAAAAGTTAATCCGTTTTCAAGTTATCGTTCAAACGGCGGACGGCCGGCCGGATAAACGTACAGACCAAGGGCGCACTTTTATGCTAAAGCTCCTAAAAATGATTATAAACTGGAGATGCTCTACAAGCATAGGTAATGATTTTTCGATTGAAAAATGGAAGGAAAAATTCTACGACCTGGATTCGAACCAGGAACCTCGACTATCATGGGTGACGCCTCTACCAATTGGGCTTGGCTGTCCAGGTGTCTGCGATAGCCCAATTGGTAGAGGCGTCAGCCATGATAGTCGAGGTTCTTAGTTCGAATCCAGGTCGCAGAATTTTTCCTTCCATTTTTCAATCGAAAAATCATTAGTTGGAAGATGTTCGACAGAATCTTGTACTGTAAGGCCTCTCTTTATTAGGAGCTTTAGCATAAAAGCTACTTATAAGAATGCGCCCTTGGTCTGTACGTTTATCCGGCCTGCCATCCGCCGTTTGCACGATAACTTGAAAACGGATTAACTTTTTCAAATTCTGTTTTCAGAAAAACAACCATATCAACTTTTCAGAATTTTTCGTGGACCCCTTCAATTTGAATTCACGTGCTAAAACAGTGAGTGTAAAGAATAAAAAGATAATGGCATGTCATATAACAATCGATTTGTCAAGAAGGAATACATTGTTACTTTCTGTTCATCTTTTCAGCATTACTGACATCAGCGTGCGCACGTGAAATCGCTTTGTCGACGCACGATTGCTCAAATGCTCAAATCTACCGGGTAATTCAGTCAATTTCTGACCATTTCACTCGAATGACGTGCATTAGGGATAAACAATTGAAAGAATATCAGCGCCATATCGAATTTCTAAATAGTTGGAGTTTGTATTGTTGCAACGGCGCTGCATGAAAATCCTATTGTTGAAAAATGGCGCCCGCTTTATCAACAGAGCAGAAATGCAAGGTTGTCGAATAGTATTTCGAAACAAAATCACCTGTAACCGTGCAAAGAAAGTTCCGGAAGGAGTATAAGTGTCGAGACGCACCAGGCAGGCAAGCAATCTTGGATTTTGTCAAGCAATATCGTGCCACTGGATGTGTTAAAGGCAAGAAAACAGGCGGGAGCGAAGCTCGTGTTCGAACGGCCGAAGTTGTCGAAAATGTTCGCACAAGGTTGGTCGATTCCCATATCAAAAAATCTGTTCGCCTCCTTTCCATTGAAGAAGAGCTGTCGTATACCACGACGTGGCGAATTTTGAGAAAGGATTTACACCTGTTCCCGTATAAGATCCATGTTTATCAGGAGTTAACAGACACTGGAAGACAGAAGCGACAACAATTTGCCTTGGAGTTTGGAGCAGAGATGCAAGCCAATCAGGACATTGTGGACAACCTGTGGACATTGCGATTGAGGCCTTCTTCCATCTGTCAGGTGACGTCAATAAACACAACGTTCGTTTTTGGGGTTCCCAGCACCCTCATGAGTTCCATAAGTCACCTCTTCATCCACGAAAGGATATGGCTTGGTGCGCGATTTCCAAAATAGGCATCATTGGTCCGTTCTGTTTTGAGGGCACTGTAACGTCACAGGGTTACTTTAGCATGTTGGAAACCTTCTTCATCCCCGAGCTGCGAAGGAGGCGTATACCGCTTCGACATCAATGGTTTCAACAGGATGGGGCGAGGCCTCACTGCACTAATGAAATGCCTGACTTTCTCAATCAGAAATTCGGTAATGGTGTCCGTTCAAACTGGTTTCCAGATGGATTCGGGGGTGGCTTTCTTTGGCCTCCTACGAGTCCTGACCTAAACCCATATGATTTTTATCTCTGGGGGTTCCTTAAACCACCAAGAACCCTAGACCAGCTGCGACAAAGCATAGTCGACTGCTGCACCCTTGTGGATGCAGAAATCCTGGATAGATTTATGAACAACTTCACCATTCGGCTGCGAGCAGTTCAAAACGTTCGTAGTGGCCACATTGAGCATATCATCAAGACTCTTCCACGGGAATAAAAACTCCGAACTGCCTAAAATATCATACTGAAATGCTAAGTTTGTAAACATTAATGGGTCAATAAATCATAGTACTGAAATGGTCAGAAATTGACTGCATCACCCTGTATATTCAGTTGCGAAAGAATAGCTACTTATTGGTTTTATAATGGCTTAACTGTGTACACCTTCATAATTTCTACATTTTTTGAGGTAGAAGGTTGAAATTCGGAATGTGGCTTCCTATGGGCATGTCCATCTGCACTGTTTAGTTTGGTTTTGATTGGTACACTGGGGTCGGAATTACGGGGGTGGGATTCAGAGAGCACAACATATCTGTGTGCTTAAAGGCGTGAAATTCGGTATCCAGGTTCCTCTAGGCAAGATCTACAATTCTATGAAGTTTAGGCCCAGATGTTTTATTAGGGTCGGATTTGCGAGGATGGTAGTCACGTGGTCTTTAGAAATATCCCAACATATGGCTTGTGATATACCATACGTTCGGAAATGATGCGAAAGGAAAGAAGATACGAGCTTTTTTACATTTTCTAAAAATTACGTTCGAGAAAATTAATTTTTGATTAAAAAACTTGGGGAGAGGTAAAAAGTACAGATAAAGTGTAAAAATAGATGACTTCAGGATCTGCTACTTGCCTTACCCTACTCGGGGGGAGGGGGGATTAATTTTTTTAATAAATGTATAAATGTATTTCTCCTTCACTGCTAAACCTCCTCCTTGGAATGTTTACAAGATTTTATTTCGTTTATAAGTACAGTACAGAGAACAACAACCTCATAGATTTCTCTATATTGACTGTGCACTCGTAAAGTAGCATCATGCTCGGGATGTTCATTGCGATTACTTTCTCTTGTGAAAGCGATTTCTGCGTGTTCCATAGTGATCTCTATTTCCTTCTAATTTTTTAGCAACATGATAATATCAGGTTGTTGCAAAAGTTTCTTCCGATTCTAGAACTCGTGCCCAAGAAGGGCTCATTTTCCGAGGGGGGGGGGGGGTATTCATATGTTTTCAAACAAATTATTGCATTCGATTCCTGAATATCTTTGCTATATTACATCCAAGAATCAACTTTCTGACTATACATCTGTGAGTGCCTTCAACGGTCTGACATGGACCTTTCACGCGAATATCACCGAAAGAGCAATAATCTTCTACGAGTATTCTGGAAAGATCAGTGCTGCGCAATGTCACCGAAACATTTGCCAACGTTTAGGTCATGGCACTGTTAGTTTACGTACAATAGAAGAATGGTATCGCCGGTTCAGACGCGGAGATAACACTCTTCAAGATGCACCTCTCTGGTTGGCCAATCATGATTTGAGATGGTGACCTACGCCAAGCAATTGATGAAGATCACAATGTAACAACGAGGGAACTCGCACCATTTCACTTTTCAACCATTGCCCGGAACGACCCATTTCACTGAGCTCTGCCGAACGACCCATTCTTGCCAGTGTCCAAGCAGAGTTGTGTCTGAAGGTGTGGGAAGCTATTTAAATGATGTGCAAGTCATTATCATGTGACATTGGGCCAATCGATGATCTGTGAGGGGTGTCCGGATATTTTTGATCATATAGTGTACAAAAGAACTGTTCTGTAGACTGGATTTGGCCATTATTACTCACTTGGTAAAACTTGTAATTTAAGACTTAAAGGCTTCACAAAATCGTTCCCGAAAAATTGGTTAATTTCACTTTTGCCATGTCAATTTTCTTACTGTCCATTGGTACTGTCTAGTTTTCTGCTGGACCCATAACTATTTGGTGTTTTCTGAGACGATTGGCAAAATTTATAAGGACGCACTACTTATCGTGAAACTATTAACAATGCTATTTTATTAGGAGCTTTAGCATAAAAGCTACTTATAAGAATGCACCCTTTACCCGTCTGTACGTTTACCCGTCCGGCCGTCCGCCGTTTGCACGATAACTTGAAAACGGATTAACTTTTTCAAATTCTGTTTTCAGAAATATGACCATCAAAGTCTTAGCTCGGCCGTATCAACTTTTCAGAATTTTTCTTGGACCCTTTCAAGTTGAATTCACGTGCTAAAACATTGAGTGTAAAGAATACAAAGATAATGGCATGTCATATAACAATCGATTTGTCAAGAAGGAATATATTTTTACTTTCTGTTCATCTTATAAGCATTACTGATATCGGCGCGCGCACGTGAAATCGCGTTGTCGACGCACGATTGCTCAAGTGCTCACCTTATATATAAAATTCATTTTTGTCTTGTTTGTTTGTTTGACCACTGACAGTTTTTGCCATCGGATGGAGTCACCATCGCACGACAACGCACGATTTTTGTTCGACAATGATTCTTATTTCGTTTAGGACCGGTTCTACCAACCTAGAATAAGTACTGGAATAAAGCTCAGATAAGTCAAAACTGTGTGGTTACCATCCTCAGATAGGATAAATCCTCAGATAAACAACTGAATAAACCTAAGATATCCTGATAAAGTTATACGGCCCTCTAGAGATCGGATAGCCACTCATTCCTCGTATAGTGAATCGTTTCGCTCAAATTTACGAGCGTTAATGGCGGTACTTCCTGTCCGCTTCGATTTGAAAATGCCTTCAAAGCCATAGTATTTCTGTTATATAATTACCATTTTAAACTACGACGATATGAATAAGTTTTAGGGTGCAAGTGAACAGCAGATTAGATCTAGATTACCTGTCTGTATTCATTTTCAATAATCGACAACATAGCCCCCAAAAGGAGAAACGAAAGTGAAGTTTTGCTTCTGTGAGGTGAGAGTTCTCCAGCTAAATTTATTTTTCGCGTTTGTTATTTCTGCCGTGCCGCATTTTAACAAAAACACTGACTGAAAAAAACTGCATAGGCTGACGGTTCCCATAGCCGAGGGCACGCATGTTTTTACTGATTGTCCATTAGGAGACGTTTCTAGCTCAGCCGACGTTGAATTAGTCAGTCATTTGTCGCACTGTGGCCCTCCTGTCTCTGTTGACCATTCGTCACAGGTATCGCCGGTCACAGTCATCGAGTAAGGCTGGACGGCCGGTATGGTGGCTGTTGTGGACTGTTATGCTTTCCTCCAACCATTCTCGGTTCATCCTAGACACAGTTTAACATGTGAAGCCGAATTCATGCACGACCGCACCACCACCATGCCCCTTTCAAAAGCCGTCAACATTGCATTTCAGATGAATCAGACACACACGACGTCCCAATTCACATGAATCAAACACACACTCCCACAAGCTCTCATACAAAATTGCGGCCGCCGCAAGGGAACACACATGGTTCTGCTCAGCCAGTGTATATATCTGACTCTGCATTAATCGTTGATTTCTGCCTCCGTCCTCAAAACTCGTGATTGGTGGATTAATCATGGAGCTATCGTGATTGGTAGATCAACAATGGAGATTTCGAACCATTGTAATCTATACTGTGCTTGAAATTAAAATCTAATAAAAATATTATAACAAAGATTATAAACTAAATGTCTAAAACCGTCATTGTAAAAGCATGGAAGAAGTAGAATGGGAATCGAAGCTCATAACTGATTTAATACTAAAAATTCGTTATCAAATACTAGCGCCAAAAGTTTGCAGCGAATGGGTCGAAACTACGCTGTTCCAGTAAACCCCCTCCAATTCGGTATTCTTTACGTTGACTATACCCCCACTAAATAGACCGCTACTGGAACAGCTTAAAGGTCGCTCTTCCTTCCGCTAATAAACCCAATAAGACAATAAAACAATTGGGGGGTTAAAGGTCGCTCTTCCTTGCCCAATGTTAGTGGGGACAAAAAGATTAGCAAAGACCAAGAATAATAAAAGAGAAGATAATGACGGTCTATAAGTGAAAGGTACAGCAGCCTTTAAAGAGAGGAATCTATATATAATCGTGGTTTTAGAATTTTCAACAAGCAACAGTTTTCTAAAAACAGTTTTGTTTAAATGAAATCCCAGGGGAAAATTTTCTATTTCAGTATCATCAGATAGAAGACATAATTACACAAACATAAGTTTAATATAAAAACGTTTTATTATAGGTTTTAAACTGCTTACCATAGACAACATTATGCAACAGCCATGTAAACAACTGTAAATAAAATCTTGTAAACATTCCAAGGAGGAGTTTTAGCAGTGAAGCAGAAATGTATTTATACGTTTATTAAAAAGAAATTAATCCCCCCCCCTCCCGCCTCCCGAGTAGGATAAGGCAAGTCATCTATTTTTACACCTTCATCTACAGTTTTTACCTCTCCCCAAGATTTTTTAATCAATAAATTGATTTTCCCGAACGTAATATGTAAAAAATGTAAAAAACCTCGTATCTTCTTTCCTTTCTCATCATTTCCGAACGTATGATATATCACAATCCATATGTTGCCATAGTTCTAAAGACCAAGTGACTGCCACCCCCGCAAATCCGATCCCACTGGAACAATTGGGCCTAAACTTCATAGTAATGTAGATCTTGCCTAGAGGAATCTGGATACTGAATTTTACGCCTTTACCTACCTAAATAGCACGTAGATATGTTGCCCTTTCTGAATCCCACCCCGTAATTCCGACCCCCATATACCAAGCAAAACCAAACTAAATAGTACAGATGGACATGCCCATAGTAAACTACATTCCGAATTTCAAACTTCTACCTCAAAAAAATGTAGAAATTATGAAGGGGACGGACTGACCCCTTTATAAAACCAAAAAGTAGCTCCATTCTTATTCTAATTACGAGGGTCAGTCAAATGAAAACCGGAAATATTTTTTTACAGCTCCTTTATTAGTTCCCATCTTTTCGATGCATATCCGCCATCGAGTCAGGAAGGCTTGGATACCTCGGGAAAAAAAATCTTCATATAATGGAGATCTTGCTTATAGGAATTTGCATACCGAATTTCACTCCTTTATATGCATAAATACACGTAGACCTTTTGGTCCCCTCTAATTTTCAACCCCAAAACTCCGACCTTAGTGAGCTAATCAAAACCAAACTAAATAGTGAAGGTACACATGCCCATAGTAGAATTTCAACTTTCTGCTTGAAAAAATGTAGAAATGATGAAGGGTGATTGAAATCGTGTGTAATCTTTTTTTTTCGCTGCTTCATAAGCTTATAGATTATGAGCACTTGAGCAATCGTGCGTCGACAAAGCGATTTCACGTGCACGCGCCGATGTCAATAATGCTTAAAAGATGAACAGAAAGTAGCAATATATTCCTTCTTGACAAATCGATTGTTATTCGACATGCCAGTATCTTTGAATTCTTTACACTGACTGTTTTAGCACGTGAATTCGACTTGAAGGGTCCACAAAAAATTCTAAAAAGTTGATACGACCGAGCTAAGACTTTGATTGTCATATTTATGAAAACAGAATTTAAAAAGTTAACCCGTTTTCAAGTTATCGTGCAAACGGCGGACGGCCGGATAAACGTACAGACCAAGGGCGCATTATTATATGCTGAAAAGCATATATTGGTTTCGCTCTGTTTGTGTGTCTGTCTGTCTGTCTGTCTGTCTGTCCGTCCGTCTGTATGTCCGACGATTTCTCGAGAATGCTTTAACTTTTTCAAATTCTGTTTTCGCTCTTCGATAGAGACATTTCCTGGGCTCACCTGATTAGTTTGTGATTGAAATCGGTCTAACGGTCACGTGACTATTGAGACCCAAACCCCCCCATTAAAATTTTTTTTTGGAAATATAAGGCATGTAATATGTCATTCGAACGGGAATGACGAGCACAAGACGAATATGACATTCTTTTCAATTTTCGAAATGCTACGTCCGAGAAAATGACCCCCAAAAAGTAGTTCAATGACCCCTTATTACGAGCTTTACCTAAAGCTATATATAAGAATACATGCATGATCAGTACCTTTATGTGCCTGGCCAGCCATCGTTTCCACGAAAACGTGAAAATGGAAGAACTTAACAGCGATATATCAACTTTTGATGAGCTCTCGTGGACCCCTTCAAGCACGTGCACTAATGTTGAGAATATGAACTTACGGCATGTAATATATCAATCGAATCCTACCGACGAGTCATAAGTGAATACAGTGTTACTTTTTGTTTATCATTTAAGCATTGTTGATGGCAGCCTGGAGCATGTGCCCGTTATGAAGCTTTCTTGATGCACGTGCTCATTTCATTTTAAAATTCAGTGCTGTTAGGCCTATTGTTAAATGTGTTAATTAATGTTAGGGCGATGGTTAAAAATGGCTAAATAACGTTAGGCCTATAGTTAAAATGACTAAATAATGTTAGGCCTATTGTTAAAAATGGCTAATTTATGTTAGGCCTACAGTTAAAATGACTAAATATTGTTAAGCCTATTGTTAAAAATGGCTAATTTATGTTAGGCCTACAGTTAAAATGACTAAATATTGTTAGGCCTATTGT
>JAHWFO010066747.1:5475032-5496802 GCA_023313115.1 Rhysida immarginata | reverse complement strand
ATAATGGAGAGTTAGCAGACTATTGAGAAAGAGTGGAAAGACGACAGTTAGCTCCGTGATGTATTGAGCAAATGGGAAGCAAGTAAATAGAAGAATCGGCGAGCGCTAGACTGCACAAAGTGATGAATGGCCAAGTTTTGCTTCAACACATCGAGAGAAGAGTGGAAATTGCAACAACACTAAGTATACATCTGAGGTAAGATTACGTGAGTAAGAAATTATTGGAGAGGTCCAGCCATTGTGAGCCTTTTTTTCGAATTTTCATTAAGAATTTTTACTGTATTAATTCTAAGCATTTTCATGGGTTTATTTTTAAGATATTGCAAAATTTAATTTAATTTTTGGAGATTGTTCTGTTTACATCCAAGTGTAATTATCCCGGGCAACGCCGGGTACCTTTGCTAGTTTTAAATATTTGTCTGCTTGAAAAACAATGGAAATCAGCTATATGAACAGGCCGTTAGTATCCAGCAGGTCGTGGTAAAAGCAATATAAAGCCGTTCGCTTTAGTTGTTCATCCGACGTCGCTCTTTGTATATTCCAGCCATATTTTTCTGGCAAAATCATTTTCAGTTGGCTTGCTCGTATGAAATAGATTTGGTTTATGTATGCTTGCTTGTATATGCGAACAATCAGCCGGTCGTGTTTGAATTTTGCGCCATGGAATTAATGCTTGCCATATCCGACAAAAGAGATCATCTTTTTCGTCGTCTACGATGCTTGTCTTGATGATTCACGTTTTAAGGGGGCTAATTATAAAACGTATTAAATAAAAAATAAATAAAAATCACTATAATTTCTTTTTAATTTAAATTTTTGGAGAGATATACGAAATTATTCTAAAACAAATAAGAGAATACAACTTCTAGGGTGTGCAGAGGCTCAAGCTATTGCTAAAAAGGTGAAGATGCTTTCCCTAATGAGCCAATAACTGAAGAAAAATTATATTTCATATGATGCTTCTAATGTAGTAACTTCCCTTACAGAAATTATAGATAGTGTTTATCTAAACATACACGTATTAGAAAATTATAAAGATCACAACTGATTATGTGAGACGGCAATCCCTGCTGCTAAAACTGTCAATATGAGCAACCACATTCAGGGCATGATTCCACGCTCTGTGACCGCATACAACTCTATTGAAAAAGTTACATGCTGAAGAGGGATGTTCATGGGGTTGTAAACAGAGTTCCTTAACTCTTTCAATCCATCTTTGAAGTATTTTTAAGTCTTTCTTTAATATTCTAAGAAGTAAAGGATGCAATGTCAAATTTTCCTGACCACACTCAATTGTACCCAAAATTCCAGTACGAGCATTTTAATGATTTTTCGTTTTTCCAAAGTGAATATTTACTGTATTAATTCTAAGCTTTAATTTCATGTGTTCGTACTTATATTCAGATTCGGATATTGCAAAATTTCATCCGAGGAAGGCCGGGTATATCAGCTAGTAATAAATAATTGCGTTCAGAACAAAGGCTGGTTAATGTACAGTCAACCAAAGGAAATAATCCACACGAGTTTAATACTTAATATTACATTTCATGCTAATGTGCTATTTTAATAGCTTTTTTAATTATAATTAGTTAAATTTAATAATCTTAATAATGTTAACTCTAAATATATTAATTTATTTTTAATAATTTAATATTGAAACGGTAAAACTTAGGGTAAAATTCAAGGGTGGATTATTTCCCTTTGATGACTGTACCTATCGCAGCGATAACTTATCGCGAATTTGCGAGTCGCCTTTTCCGGGTGCTTCTACCATTCAAGCAGTGAGAAAATATTTCGGAAGGGAAATAATGAACTTTTATCTTTTACGGAGATTAACATGCGTTTGTTAGCTTATCGTCTACTTAGTAATACGTTGTCAATTTATATAAAAAATTTTAGTTGGTAATTTATTATCTGTTAAATATCATGTAAATAAAAAAAGAATAATGTTTTGATTATGTTCTGTTAAAAATGTTAAACATTTAATAATTTATTATAAAATATTCATGCGTGCTTTAGTTTTGCGATAATTAATGGACGGATTTTAAAAATTCTATCGGTTTCGAGAGCTGGCAGATTCTAAATATTGAGTTGGGTTTGTGAGTGTGCACATTTTGAGAATTCAATTGTGTCCGAACTCGGAAATTCAATTTAAAAGCCGTAAACTCGGATAAATGCAGGAAGTTCACCATGAGCACAGAAGAAAACTTAACCGAAAGGGTGAAAGCATAATGAGTTTTTCTATGACATTTACTTCTTATTCACTGATCGCCTTGTCAAAAAACTCGATAGTTTTTACAAGCATTCATAGATTAGGCTTGCGTCACTATATGTCAGACGAAATAATCGCATTTTCTTTCTTTAATGTTGAGGTACAGCTATAACGAGGTGTTAACGTCGACGCTCACAAGACGAGAAATAATGCATAGTCCTACCAAATGTTCTGACAGAAGAAAACGACCAACAAACAAATACTTTCCAGTCTAAACTGGAGTAAAAGCGAACATTAATTATTGATCAGTTTACTAAATATAAGTAAAATTAAGCTGAGAGAAAGATTTCTTAATAAAGAAGTCACTGTGAGAATAAGTTTTAAACCAACGATAAACCGATAGGAACCAGATAGTCTAAAGCACAGATTAAAAATCTCGCAGAAGGATAATTATCAAATTGGCTACAAAAATAAACTACCTAACTCATTGTTTCTTAATTTTCCATTTTTCCAAAAAAAAAAAAAAAAAAAAAAAAAACTAAATCGGGGACAGTCTACTTGAATTAAGGTAAATCACTAGCATTCGCAGATTCCTCGTCATCATTTCAAGACTGATGCATGAGAAGGAAATCTGCAAGAGCAACGTAATCAAGGCAACCTTTTGATGCTCCTATGAAGGGACAACCGTTCTTAAGACTACGTTCGCACTACGAAACTAGTTACAAATAGAACTAGTTTCTTCTCTGGTTCCAGGTGAACCAGTTCTAATTGAACACTACTTTTATCATCCTCCTGTTCGCACTGGAAATCCTGTTTAGAGGTGGAAATCCAGTTCCAGACAACAAATAGAGCTTGCCCTGGAATGATTAATGCTTCTTCATCGTTATTTAAAGATGGCGCTTTTTGTTTTCCAAATTTAGTTTCGCCATCTTTCCATTTTTCTTGATTTGTTTGAGATTGAGAACACTGTTGATCGGTAGCCATTGTGTATTTTTAATCCGTCATCGTATCGCTATTCGTGAAGACTTATGGGAAAACTGCCCAGAAGTCATTGCATGAACAAGCACTCTCCAGCCCCAGATCCAGTTTGAGAAACTGGGGTTGGAAACTAGAAGTCATTGCATGAACAAGCACTCTCCAGCCCGAAAGAACTAGTTCTTCTTACACCCAGTTTTGTTCGCACTTCACTGATAAAACTAGTACCTCTGATAGAACTAGTTTCTTTTGGCTAGTGCGAACGAGCCTTTAGGGTTGTGCGCGAATGATTCCTGGAACCGGGAGAATCGATTCTTTCAAATCGCGGCATTGGAGTCGAATCGCATGCGAGGAACCGGTTCCACAAACGTCATACTCAGCCATGCGGCGACGTTATCTGTAACTATTCAGGCTGTAAATGTAAATGTTCTTAGAAAGTTTGGAGTGTAAATAGCGATTCTACCGTTCGTTTAAAATAGAAAGATTAAATTTTCACAAACTTGCCAAACCCTCAATCATTAAAATGTAAATGTACCTATTTAAGAAGCTAAAAAGTACACTAGGCCTAAAAACTTTATTTGAAGTGACCGAAAAAATTCTGAGAAACATTTTTAAATGTGGAAACTGAAAGAAATATCCATTTCAGAGTACATTTCAAGAATCATGTTGTTTTTTACTAGATTCGTCATTCTTTTTATAGCTAAACTCGAACGTATTTCCTTCTATCTGTAACTCCGCGTAATCAATTATGCAATACAAAGTTTTGTTATTTCGATGTGCCGAAATAATTAACATCATTTATATAAAATCGGCGACGGTGGGCGTTATCACAACAAAGAAAAAATCTAACAATGCGTTATCTAACAATGGGTTATTTTCCGATTATACAATCGGATGGGCTCGCTTCTAGTTTTACTAATATATTTAATTGAATATCCATAAGAATTGCATAAAAATGATAAGTTCTTGCATAGGAACGAATTGATAATAAATGGTGCCACGGGTAAGAAGGGAACCGGTTCCAGAACCGGGTTACTCGATTCTCAGAGATCAGGAATCGATCTTACCCGATTCCTTCGCTAGCACATCCCTACCGTTCTTCGTTTACTCAAGACAACCGTTGTGGAAAATTTGCTCTCGATGCTTCGGCAACGGAATTCGTCCACTTTCTGAAGAAACATATGTAGGGGAGTAAAGGAAAACTGAATCGTTGCTAGAAAAAAGTACATCAATGTGTGGCACCAGCCAGTTGCCTCCTTCAGCGGGTGAATTGTAATGACCGGGTATATTTACATAGAAGGCGCTGATTGGAGAAGATTATCGGCATTCAAATTTCCGCGCCCTCTATTCACACGCAATTTTTATACTTTACCCTATATCGGCCGAGTGAGGTCCTCAACCTAATTAATAATTAGACGTAAGCTTTCAATATCTTATGATAATTATTGAGAATTTCGGGCTTAAATGTACACAGTAAGAAGTTATACTGATTGTTTACTCAACTATTCAAATGCTTCTTTCTCCTCGTAGTGTATTTCAACCAAAGTGCTTTGAAGTGGTCCTAGGCTCTTTCAAGAATATTTAGAGGTAAACTTTATTTAATTTCTTCCATTACGTACGTCAAAAAGTGATTTACATAATTTTACCGCCAGTTTACCTTTACTAGCATTAATAGGTCCGGGAAATCACTTAGTCCTGTATCAAACGAGCTTTTATCACACAAAGTTTTTAAAGCGTATATATTTTTTCAGCAACTTAGAAACTTTGAATCACGGTTGCCAGAACACTTTTTAAGTATTTTTTTATTTATCCATTATTATCAAAAAATGCACGTTTTCAATATTAACGAAATTATTTATAAAAGATTCTAATTTAATATTCTAAATATATATAAATTAATTAATATTTATTATGGAATATTTATTATTAAACACATTAATTTATAATTTAATAATACTGATTTCACGAAAAAACGTGATAAAGATAAAAATTTAAATTTTCTCTCCATATACAATAAAATGAAGAAAAGTTTTGTTAAAGCAAAAATTTACATACTTTTTTCTTCTAATCCGCTTTATATTAGGAAGTTTTTATTTACATTCGCGAAATATTGTTAAATGAAGTGAACATAGCAAATGTCTTATTTCAAATTTTGCTTTATATGAAATTGTTAATATAAAGTAAATAGGCGTTTACATTGAGGAGCGAGGCGAGATGAAAGCACGATTATTCCGCCAAATTATACTATCGAGGTAAAATTATAAGTTGCCCTGTATTGTTCTACCTCTGTGTTCATTGAAAGATAGCAAATACCTTATCTTCATATATCTTATATATAAAATGCTAAATCCTCCTGCTTTCACGCCTGTTTCCATAGTGACGAGCAACAATACAAGTTTCATTGTTTCCGTAAAATGAAAAACACTGATTGTTAAAATACAAAAATTGCAGCCGACGAAAAAGACTATTAAAAAGTCTTATATTTTTCGTAGGCTAAGGTTCAAAAATATATTTTCGTCATAGATTTAACTATATACGTACATCCATTGGCATTTAAAAATAGCAAACTAAAATAAATAAATAAATCAAATTAAATCCTAAATAAGTAATTTTAAATTCAAATCACAAGTAGGTGACTTATGACATTCTTTATATAGTAATCAGTTTTCAGTTGTATCAATTAATAAAAAGGAAAAATTCAGAAATTAGAAAAATAAAAAATCAAATCGAAAAAATCAAAAGCAAATAACATTTTCTCATTTTTTTTTTTTTAATATTCATTATATGTGTATAATTAATTTTTTTAGTTTTAAAATATAGTGGTCGTTCCCCCCCAGAAACAATCTGCCGAGAAATAGAGCAAAGATGGAGGTAAAAAAAAATAAAAAGCAGGACAAGCCATTTTCACTGAAGAGCAAAGTTTACATTTAATAGTTGTAAATGTATTTTTGTGTTAGCTTATAACTGTCAAATTGACAGTAGTGACTTTGTCCTATTGTAACAGGACACATTGTGATAGTAACACTTTCATGTTGACAGTGATTTTTTTTAGTAAAGGAAAAAAACTTCAGCTAGGAAAGAAACCCAAGCTGTCTGTTTTCAAGTCTTTGTCCCCATTCCCTTCTATGGTCATGAGTCTTGGGTAATGACAGAAATAGTTCTGAAATGAGATTCTGAAAGGTGGGACAGGTGTTCCCTACTAGATTGTGTTCAGCATCACAATAAGACAGTCTTTAGGTGCTGAACCGCTACTTCTTCGCATTGAGAGGCCTCAGGTGCATTGGTTTGGCCACATTTACGGATGCCGCAAAACCGTCTTCCTAGGCAGTTGCTATTTCCCACGTCAGTGGTTGGGTTAAGTCACGTGGCAACGGGCTGGGTGGGGGTAGGTGGGGGGGGGGTGCAAAAACATGAACTTGGTCGTAAGCCCATAAGAAAAAAAAAATTAATGGGGTTAGGTCCGGTGACCGTGAAGGTCCGGAAGAAAAGTATGTCTGTTAAGAGACCAAGGGTCGGCCTATGTCTATGTGGCTAGATTCATTGATCATCTGGGTTCGAGGCACTTGGGTATTACCATTGAGGACATGAACCTGATGGCGCAAAATCTCGAGCGCTGCTCTGCGACCTTAACGAATAAGTAGGTTTGAAAACTAAGTAAACATTTTTTATTTATTATTGGCATCCCTGTCAATTATCAGTCCTATCACAGGCGAAATTTTATAATTAAAAAGGAATTTACAGATTCGCCTGTTGTGGCACCGTCGTATGACGGGCTTTAATACTAGTATCTAATGAAAGAATAGACTTGTAAATTACATTCTGTAAATAGCGAAGGTAAGCATTTTCAAATACGAGGAATATTCGTAAAGTAAGGTCAGTTTTGCAAAAAAAAAAAACAAAAAAAAACAAACTATTATATGTTTCCAAAATTTTTTCTTGACCAGATTTTATGTACCTTTAACTATTTTTCAGCATAGTTTCCAAGCTTATTTAAGCACTTGTCATAGCGTTCACTTCATAAAAGCTGCCGCCGGTGAAGAAAATCACGCAGTTTTCACTTGTTCATCGTCGCTGAAATGCAGGCTGTCGATGATCTCCTTTAGATTCTGGAACAGGTGGTAGCCATTGGACGCGAGGTCTGGACTGTAAAGCGGTTGGTCAAATTATTCCCAATAAAAGATCTGATTAGTTATGAACAAATTGAGCACCCGCTTTACAGTTCACTGGCGGCAGCTTCTATGAAGTGATTATGCGCATGTACAAGTGCTTAAATAAACTTGGAAACTTATGTGGAAAAATTGTTAAAGGTACATAGAATCTGGTAATGAAAAATTTTGAAAATATGTATGTTATTGTTTTTATTGCAAAACGGACCTTTCTTTACGAATAACCTTCGTAGAAACCGTCGAGTCCTATTTGTGACGTCGGCGCTAAATAACCAATCGCAGAAACCACTAACTGAATGAGGCAATAAATGACGTTTCATCAGCGGATTGGGTGTATTGTAGGCATTCGGAAAAACATAAATCGCTCAGTTGCAGTGCAGAAACTGAGCGATTTATGAAACGTAGAAAAAGATAATCTTTAAAAGACTTACAATGCTTTCGGGCCAAGGATGACAACATTTCAAAAGCTGCGGAGTGGTGAATTGTTTGCATGCTAATGTGGTATGTGTGATCGCACATGACAAAATGGCACTACAGAAAATAAACGACCTGGAAATTGTGTTCCACGATCCATCGATGAAAAAGGGGAACGGCGTCTGCGGCAGTTTGTTCGGGCGAATCGACGTGTTACAGCAACTTACTTCCAAATGCACCGGGGTCCAACTGTATGGGGCTCCGCAGCAGACGGCTGGTGATAGCAGATATGCTAACGACCGTGCGTTGGCAAAAGAGGCTGGACATCCACTGATTGGCCTTCTCAGATGAATCACATTTTTTGCTCCATCGGACGGATGGACGTTGGCGCATACCGCGAGAAACATCAGAAAACAAACACCCATAACCATTTGTGGACGGCAACAAGCTGGCGGAGCCAGTGTTATGGTCTGGGAAATGTTTTCGTCGTATTCTTTGTGTGCACATCATTGTCAATAATATGAATCGAATTAAGTACAGTGTAGTGCAAAAAGGTTTTTATCTACTCCGTAGTAACTGAGTTTAATGGATGTTGATAGGCTGCAAAATCAGGTACTTTTACTTAGAGTCAAGGCAGATTAGACTGGACCTGTCCCTTTTGAATGAAAATAGGCTAGCAGGTATACGCTTGGGATGTGCTATTCACGTGCTCAACTATGATTTAAGTCTAAACCTTTATGCAGTAAAATGTACGTATCGATCCTTGCTGACCGTATACAGGGTGTAAATGGACGACATTTCACAAATTTAAGGATGTGTAGAGGATGATGTGGTGAATGTTTTTTTATTAATAAACCCGTACTCCCAAGCGACGGAGCCACAGCATGTTTGATTGGCAGCGAGACGTTCCAAAACTTCTTCAAATTCAGGGGTCCGCGTGTCTCTTCTTCCACTGGCATGGTGTCTGTCAGCAGACATGGTTCCTGTTTCCCTCAGACGGCGGTCAACATTGGCGAAAGTGGATCTGCTAGGAAGTCGTCTGTTTAGGAATCGTTCTACGTATAACCGACGAGCTGCAGCAGCATTCCCACGAGCTTCCCCGTAACACAAATGCATATAAGCAAATTACACGAAGATATAATCACCTTCCATGAAGTTACTTCTTTGCAGATACGCTAAAGACTGTGCGATCGTGTATGATGGAGTAATAATAATAAGCAGATCACAGTGTACACTGAGATAATTTGTGGCGATCTAAAATGGGACAGTCCGGTAACAGTTCTGTACGTAATTGGGTACGAAAGTTCTCGCTGTTTCCTGCCTCACAGTAAAGTCCATTCCTGAACTCATACAGCACAAAACGTAGAGCGCAAAAAAACCTTCACCCTTACGGAATGTTCCAAACTAACAACGGGAATTTCGTACGAACCTGATATGCAAGATTATGTGATTGGAGAATGTGCTGTGCATCCGGACGGTACCATTTGAAAATAGCCTGCGAGCTGACAGTCTGCAAAGGCCTACAAGATGCAATGACAGGGGACATCGTAGTAAACGTGCCTAGTTCAATGCTTGACAAACCAGGACATCAAACAAGCTCAGTCGCTTTTCGTTTGGGACTCGGGGTTTATTAATAAAAAATGTTCACCACATCATCCTCTACATATCCTTAAATTTGTGAAACGTCGTCCATTTACACCCTGTATACGCATACATTGACATTGTTTTTCCTGGGCATGATGGCTTCTTCCAGCACGGAATAAATTATGTAACGCAAAATTGTCTGATTTTAATGCAGGTCCGGGTCCCCATCAAATAATTACGTAACGCCGCCATTGACCACCTCCCCCCACCAATGATTACTAATAACGGTATAATTTTCAAAAGGTTTATTTTATTATAGCTGCCGCCACATAAGTTGAACGACAGGATGACGTCATTTCTAACGCTAGACAATAGACGTTAACGGGAAGTAAATCGCTTAGCTATTCCATGAAACATCCGCTTTCGTTTTCGAAACATTGTTTTCGTATTTATACTTAGTTTCTATTTTCGTTTTTTCCTTTAAATAGATAAATGAAATTAACAAATTAATAAATTAAAAAATGACGCAGAATAGTCGACTCGAATGTAATTTGTTTTATATTATGACTTTAATAGGCTTTCCACGTTTCAACGATATCTCCACCATTACTATAGTAGAGCAAGTGCATCATGAGTAAAATCCAGACCAAGCATATTGATGACATGACTTACTGCGCATGTCAAAAAGATCGTTCAACTTACGTGGCGGCCGCTATAGAAATTGTAGCAAATTATAGAGGCAAATTAAAAGCAAACATTTGAAAAGTTTTTAAATAAACATTGTTTCATGATATGAATTGTAAAAATTGTTATAATATGTGTCAAGAGAGAGACAATTTTACATATGAAGATGTGAGCTATTCATCCTTCTATGAGATAAAACAGTCTTCTAATGATGTTTGGGAGCAAGTCATTCCTGTAAAAAGTAAACCTAACATGGTAGCACATTCTTTTGGTGAAATGAGATTCTGTGGAGACTAGCATATATCCTATTACTGCGGAAAATCTCATAAGTTTCTAATCAGTAGCTAAAATGATAAAGTCGCATTGTATTCACTCTTAACCATATAACGCGAATCAATTGGGGGCCAGCCATAAATTAAACAACGCTTGAAGGGAGCTCTTTGCCAATTTGAAGGATGAATGGAGCAAGATTCCCGCCCATAGGTATCCCAAATTGATGGAAAATCATTGCAGCGAAAAACAGCAATTGACGAAGGGTTGCGGATGTCATTGTAGCGAAAGGCAGCTCTACACGATACTGATGTCCTGCAGGGTCCGGTTTAACTTAGAGTATGAGGTGTCCGATGGCGAACGGGCAGATAGTGTATATTTCGAGTCTACGCCTGGTGCAGAATTCACACCGTTCTTGATTATTGCGCATACAGGTCAATGCCCTCCTCCTGCTGAGTCTCCCACCATGTGGTACTTTGGAATGTCTATTTCTATTCAAATCACTGGATTTTTTGATTGCCTGATTAGAATCTTATATAATTTTCAACAGTAGGAGAGTATGCCATCCTGCACTGTTAAGTTCCCTTTTAGTGAAAAGACTTTTATTATAATTTTTTCCAAGTCATTGGAGGAGTATCTTTTAACCTCGTGGAAGGATGAATACTCACATGATCACATGTGATAATATTTGGCAAGATAATTTTACAAGTTTATAATTGATGCTCGTAACGATGTTTCTTCAACTTTGCAAAAGTTTAGTTTGCCTCTGTAACTTTGCTATAGTTTCTAATAAAATAAACTCTATAAATTATGCGAATTTATTGAGGAGGAGGGCAAGCACAGCGTAATCCTCGGGGGTTCGGACGTACGCTATGGGTGCGCTACAAAGGGGAGGGACGATGTAAAATGAGCCAATTTTGCTTTATATAATTAATGAACTCGTTTAAACTTAGTCCATTTCTAAAGTTAAAAAGGAAAAAAATTTGCATAAAGATATGTCCAAAAATAATTTATTTGCAGAATTATAATCTCATATTATTCCTCACTTGAAGTGAACGAATATATAAGGCGTGTTCAAAATAAAGTGATTCAAGGACACTGAGACGGATTAAATGAAAGTATTAATATTACCATTGTTTATATGAAAGAATAACATCTTATAGTCACTATTATAGACGCGCAGTCCTAAAAAATCTCCACCTATCGCAATACAGGACTCCCACTGGGGCATCAATCTGCTAATACCGTCCGCAAAAAGTCTGTTTTTTGCTGCTCTCTGAACCATGGCCGAACAGCGTCCTTAACCTCCTCATCATTGGGAATCGCCGACCTTTCAGTGCCTTCTTTAAAAGACCAAACGCATGAAAATCACATAGTGTGAAGTCCGGGCTATAAGGAGTGTTGGCAGAACTTGCCACCGCATTTTGTTTATTGCTTCATGCACCAAGTCTCACAACATGTGGCCTAGCATTGTCCTGGAGGAGGATCACCCCATAACTGAGATTACCAGGAAGCTTGTTTCTCACAGGTTGACGCAAGTTCTGCAGTGTCTTGGTGTATGCGATAGCATTAATACGGATTTTGGGTTCCATAAACTTCAAAAGCAGAAGACCGTCGGAATCAAAGAAACACGTAAGCATAACCTTCCCGGCCGAACTTTGCGACTGGAATTTTTCGGACCGTGGTGACGATGGATGCTTCCACTGCATTGTGGATACCTTCCCGGAAGGTTCCCAATAATGGCACCAGGTCTCATCTACCGCGATATTCTTCTTCAAAAACGCTTCTTCCTCACAACTGTAACGTTCCAGATGATCCAACAGCAGCCGAAACGCAGCCCTTTGTGCTCTTCCGTGAGCATTCGTGGTACCCACTGACAGCAGACCTTGCCATACCCCAGGCTTTTCATTACAGCATAAGAGGAACCAATACTGACGTTGATCACAAGTGACCGTATGCTGATCCGCTTGTCCTCACGAATTGACTTACCCATGTCTGTCTTCAATTGATCGGTGATGACCACGTTTGCTTGGCCCGTATGTTGTTTATCAGCAGTTTCCACGCGACCGTCATGGAACATTTTGCCGCAACGCACCACGGTTGCTTTCAAGACACAGGCTTCTCCATAAATATTCAACATTCGAGCAAGAATGTCAACTGGTGGGATGTTCTCAGGTGTCAGAAACATTATCACCGTTCGTTGGTCAGTTTTGGACGGAAATTTAATAGGAAGGTGCATTGTAACACAAACGAAATAAGAGCATAAGCCTAACGTAACTTCCCACAGCTGTGCTTATCAGAACAAGTAGACGATAAGTCAACAATCACCCGTTTGCCTCGTGTCTGTGCACTCACGTGCTCGCGCTCTACAGTACGAATCACTTTCATTTGAACATGCCTTATACTTAAGCTTATATCTACATATGGGTGGCGAGTAAATCAGGCATTGGTTTATATAATTCATAACTTTTCTATATTTTCTTTTCAGAACATTTTAAGGGCACGTTGGTAATTTATTATTCAGTACCGAACAGTGCACCAAACTTCTTGATTTTACTTTGAAAATCTTCGGTCGATTAATTCGATTCAAGGAGCCTACCGTCGACTTTTTAATGTTAGACAATCTCCTAGTCAGATCACGACTGATCGTTTTGTGGAACATTGGCGGCAATAGGGTGATCTTCAAAGAATTGACAGACCGCATTTAGCTCGAACAGCTGAAACTGTTGGACGCGTATAGGACAGCATTGATGAAAACTTGCTATCGGTTTTGTGTCCAAATACCAAAAATGGCAGTCATTAGAAATACATAATTTTCCGCAACTACTGTAAAAATATTCCAAATTGTTTCATTTCTCAAAGAAAATATTTAATTTAATCTATATACCGGGTGGGCAAGAAATAACGTGAGGTGTTCAGAGCTCGCTAGCGGGAATTCTATTAGGCCAAATGCAGTACATTTTGGTGTATATACTTAGTGGAATATGCAGTTTCGATTTCTGCAAAAAAAAAAGCACCAAAAGTCGCCATAGGGGGCGCTTATTTCAAGAAAACAATGAATACCTAATTGTCAAATGAACAAATACCGTAGAAACCAACTTTAGTAACAACAATAAACAATGTTTTATTTTTAATTACAAATGTGTTTCAATATGACCACCAGTGTGCTGTTCCAATAACTGCATGCGGTACACGACATTTTCTACGGCAGCTCGCAGCATATCTACATTAATTAGTCTGATATGTAACGTTATTTGATCCTTTAAGGTTGAGAGGTCAGGAACCTGTGCTTGATACACAAGGCTTTTCAAATATCCCCATAACCAAAAATCACAAGGGTTGAGATCAGGCGACCTGGGTGGCCATACCATGGGAAATGCACGACTAATTATTCTGTTGTCTGAAAAACGTTCTCGCAAGATCTGCTGCACCTGACGTCCGAGGTGCGGTGGCGCACCATCCTGCATAAAAAATGGTAGAATCCAGACAACCCTTTTCCTGCAATCGTGGTATCACAAAATTCTCAAGCATATCGGCATACCTGGCAGAATTGATGGAACAAGTCACCGGTCCACGGGGACGGAGTTCTTCAAAAAAGTACTGGCCGATGATGAAAGAAGCAGTAAAGCCGCACCATACTGTTAGTTTCGGTGAATGCATAGGAGTTGGCAGACACGCTTTTGGATTTGATGCAGCCCAAATACGGCAGTTGTGGGTATTGATATCACCATTCAAATAAAAATGTGCCTCATCACTCCATAAAATTTGCCATGGCCATGCATCATCCACTTCCATACGTGCTAAAAATCTCAACGAAAAGTCAGTTCGGGTACGTTGATCTCCAGGAAGCAATTGTTGAACAGGTGTGAGTTTATGCAATGTTTTCCTCACCGTCGAATATGGGATATGTTTGGCGTGCTATTGCGTGTGCACTGCTGGTACCATGTACAGTAGTCATCTCCTGTTCCACAACAGCATTTGCAACTTCTTCAACGTGTTGCTGCCTGATTCGTTTGCGTCCCCGGCCTGGTTGCATTCCTAGAGTTCCGGTAGATTCAAATCGTTCAATCATTTTCCGTAAGTTAGTTATGCTCATCGGTCCTCTTCGTAACGTTTTCAATCGCCGGAATTCACGAAGGGCAGCACTTGTATTGTCGCTCTTCTGATAAAACAACTTGACTAATAACGCCCGGTCAGGCAGAGTAAGCGTCATCGTCAGGCCATACGTTCGTGAATGATGGGAAATCCTCAGCCTTGCCTTTTATTGTCATGATTGCTCAACACGGAACGCGCTTATGCAAATGTATTCATTGTTTTCTTGAAATAAGCGCCCCCTATGGCGACTTTTGGTACTTTTTTTTTTTTTTTTTTGCAGAAATCGAAACTGCATGTTCCACTAAGTATATACACCAAAATGTACTGCATTTTGCCTAATAGAATTCCCGCTAGCGAGCTCTGAACACCTCACGTTATTTCTTGCCCACCCGGTATATAAAAGAAAAAACTGACTGAGTGAGTGAGTGAATGATAACGCACAGCCCAAACCATAAGGCCTAAAAACTTGAAATTTTGTACAGAGGTTCTTTACAAATTGTAAGTGAGCTCTAAGAAGGGATTTTTCGAAATTCAACCCCTAAGGGGGGGGGGGGGGGGAGGAAGGGGGTTGAAAGTTTGGTAACACATTAACTGGTGTTGCACTCTATACTTAACACATTATATGATGTGGCACTACATAATTAACCATATTAACCTCTTTTAGGGAGGGGGGTAACGAATTATTAACAAGGAGCATAAATATGATTATGCAATGACAGGACATAGATAAGGCAATGTTTATCGAGGAGGCTAAGGAATCACACGGGTCTCCCTTGAGCTCCCTAAAAACGTCCAGACGACTGGCGAAAATTTGTGTGTTTGGCAAAAAAAAAAGAAAGAACGAGTATTGATCAGTGAAATTTGCAACAGAGAGATAAAAAACTATCCCGGCATTGGAAACATCTGAACACAGAGCAGGAGGGTATAAGAGCTTCTACGTCATTGCAAGGGAAAATTTAAAAGATAGGTCTAAAGTATCCACTGATGCTCCCTGGGGGTGAAGATGGATATCATTTTAATCTGAGACAGAACAACAAGAGGGTAAGCAAAGTCCCGGGAAAAGTGTGCAATATAAGTAGGTTCATTAAGAATGATGGTTCCATCCCACCTCTGAGAATTATAAAACAAAATTGAATTTATAACAAGACGTAGAATTCCTGTTGTTCGGGCTTTTCTTAGAAGTTAACATTTTCTTGGAAATATTTAATAATGATCAGTAACTTGAGATAATGGAGAGTTAGCAGACTATTCAAAAAGAGTGAAAGATGACAGAGGACGCAGTCCCTTCGTTCGAGGTACAGTTCACGACATAATCGATAACAAAACATACACGAACTCAACTCTTCAAACCATCAACCATATGGTGTTATGTCCTATAAAAATCTTTCGAAGGATTATAACAATAATTCATATCTTTCGAAATGCCAGCGAAGAAATGAATGAGTATTGGGCAGAGATGACAAAAAATTATCCGGGCATCGGAAACATCTGAACAACTGCTTCGTCTATATACGGAAATTGTAGAATTACTGAAAACAAATTTATTATTTAACTTCATGAGGTTGTTCTGTTTAACCTACAACTGTAATTCTCAGGCAACGCCGGGTGCCTGTGCTAGTTGTAAATCAAAAAAAGTTATGAATTCTTCAAGCTAGTATAATACGGAGGGTTGATTCAGATAAAATGAGACGACTTTGCAGTTCTGTTACGATGGTGTAATACCATGGCGCCACCATCGGTTGTGTTCGATGTGAGAGCCAGGTTGTTGGACTATCGCCCGGCACTGTAATTTCCACTGAAGTAGGCTGAGTTTGAGGGACTCCATGCTGTAGGAGTTCGTTCCACACCTGCTGACACACTTTCCATAGCCCATCAACGGTTCTTGGTCGTGGTATCGTTTCAGGAGACCAAAACCACAGAAATCCATTGGTGATGCGTCAGGAGATTTTACAGGCACATGAGAGAAGGGAATAACTCGTATGCCCGTCTCCTGTTCCATTTTCTTGTAGTAAGCCACAGATGACTTGGCAGTGTGGCTTGATGCCTTGTCCATGTGGATCCAAACTTTTGATTGCTCACCAGGGTACAGACGTGGGATATCCTGCCGATATATATGGTCCATTACATTACTCTGGAAGTAAGCTACACTAATTTTACAGTTTCCAGGAACTCGACGAATCGTGAACAGTCCACGTGAGCAATATCCGGCAACCACCATGAAGCCCTTTGAGAACTTTTCCTTGCACCTTCGGACAAAATCGGACCTGGCCTTGCCCCCTCTTTCGCGATAGTAAATTGCCCTGGGTTGGTTGGTGACCATCGAGGTTGGTTGGTCCATCGCGATAGTAAATTGACCGATGGAAGGAGACAACCCACTTCCATCGGTCACCTGCAAGATGGTTTTCATACAGTTTTCTGGCGTTGGTGAGTCGTTCCTGCACGTGCCTGGCCGACAGTCTGTGACCGCGCGCTTTATGACGTCGCTCCAGCCCAAGATTTTCATGAATTATTCTGGAGACTGTTGCCTGTGAAATACCTTTTCTTTGGGCTAGACTTCTCTGTGTGGGGCTTGTTTCTGGTCTGCTTCTCTGCTCGTCCACGTTCATTAGATGTCCCAATTTGTTCTTTTTGATTATTCGACCCACAGTAGCTTTGGATACCATAATTCCATTTCGTACGCATAATTCCACAATGCATGAAAGACTGAAGTTAGCGTCGGAAAGGCCAAACATATACCCTTCCCAAAAAGCTGTGATTTTGGAAGTCATGTTTCAGCACGAAATGTCCCAAATAGCAGCAACAAGTGTATACAAAGCTAATCCCCATGAATAGTGGACGAGTCATGCAAATCACATTCCGTCAAGGTCATACGCGGCGTTTAAAGTCGTCTTATTTTATCTGAATCAACCCTTCGTACATTGATTTGTTACGTTTGGGTACATCTAAAATCTATTGCTTATTCCACTCTTGAAAACGGATCTTCAGAGTGGAAGACGGATGTCAGTAAATTAGGGACAAGCCGAGAATTTTTAATCGTATGGGGCACACTTGGATCCTATGAGCTGAGTAATGCTATTGCCCTTCGTGGAGTATATTTAGAATGTTTGCTATGATTGCCTGTAATAATACCTCTCATTTGTTACTTATTTAATTTAACCTGACTGAAAATAAAAGATTGTTATTCTTGGGAACTAAGTAGGCACCTGTAACCTGGTAACGAATCACTTTAGGAGGGTCTCTCTAAATAGAAAGGGCAATAAGTAGCTAGCATGTTTCTTTGCATGATGCAAAACGTTCAAGACTCGAATTTTAAGGGTCTAAATGTTACGCGAAGTTTGCTATACAAATTTATATTCTGTATCGACAGGCTTTTTTCCTGGGAATGTTCAATAGGTTACTTTTTTTGTTTTATATAAAACATCAGTGTATTTAGTAATTTTTTTTCGTTATTTTAGGAATTAATGTAAATTGGGAAAGGAAATATCTGTTACTTATATGTCTTGTTTTAAAACCCATTTTTGGTCTGTTTTTAGTGTATTATTGGTGGCTGCTACCATCTTTTGGCTGCGTACCGTTCATCGACTACGTCGACCGTATCTCGTTCAACTATGGAAAAGGAATACCAAATTGTAAACAAAATAGTAACATCAAACTACAACAGTGACAAACCAGGATGTAAGGAGATCGAAAATCTGCTTCCAGTTGCATTTCCAGAGACAGCAGATGGATGCAGTCGGGGTTCCTGCTCTAATTTGGAGACCAGCCCAGAAATATCGGAGCCGCTCTTTGAATCCTCAAATATAGACTATGAACACGGTGAAATCAATAAAGTGGACGACGAACACACCAAATTCAACGAAATAGTTGATAAGAAGCTGGATGAATGCGTTGCTTCATTCAACGCATTTGTTGATAATAACATGGTAGCCTTTGAATCCTTGATTAACGTTGAAGATGTTGATAGGATTATGGATGAGTTACTCGCCAACTGTTACGCAGGTTTTACTGAGGATTTGGATGGAATACTTAAAAAGCTTAACACAGTAGATGAACAACTCACCGTATTGGAGGATAAATATAAGCCAATAGAGAATAAACTTAAAAAGTTGGAGGGACAATATCTCAGTGAACCTCAAAAATAGAATGCTTGATTTGGCTCGACAGCCTTTCCTGTACATTAATGTCTCAGTTGTATTTGATTGAACATGTAACTTGATTTATATTAATTCTGGTGTAAAGAATGTTTCTACTTATTATATGCTTAATTATTGTTAAATTGTTGTTTAAAAAGGGCGAACACGAAGGCTTAGGAATAACGAGCTCTCATTCTTTATTGAAGATGTTATTTATTTACTAGCTCAGCATCACTCGGACTGACTGATGACTGACTCTGTCTTCAGGTTATCCAGCGAATGCTCATTTTAATCACTGAAAAAGCTGATGGAAACTTTTTTGTGATGCTTACTATTACATAGTTCACTAGTCTTATTAGCTTATTTATTTCTAGCCGGCCAGGTGGCCGAGAGGACTAGGGCGTAGGCTTTCTAGTACTCGAGTCCGCCTGGTCGTGGGTTCGAATCCCGCCGTGGGCATGGATGTTTGTGTTTGTCCCGGGCTGCGTACTGTTATAACTTGTGTAAAAGGCGCAAAATGACCTTAGTAGTCGACGCCAAGTTTCTAATAAACCAACCAAACCAACTATTTATTTCTAACTCCTCAAAGGTTGCAGAGGGAGAGAAATAAATTAATAATCCATAGCGGGCAACATTGCGTGTTTAAATTCGCATTGTTGACTTTGTTAGCTTCGTCCTTGTCACAAGTTTTCTGGTTCTCTTATTACATGATCAAATGTCCTCTCGTATAAATCTCTTTATTCATTGTTCTGGATTTTCCAATGGTCATTTGGTGATGAAATATCTTCCAATTCTTTTATGTTATTCATAGAGAGTGATAAAAGCAATAAAATTGAATCCTCAATAAATTCTCTTATTTTATTTAAGAAAATTTAACGTTTAACATTTTTAAACTGATTAAATAACACTGAATGCTTTGGCAAAACTTTCAATTGATGTCATAACAACTTTTTAATAAACTTGCACAAACTGAAACCTTAAGGAAAATAAATCGGATGTTAAACATTATGGTCCTTATATGGAAATTAAAAACTCTAATTTAACAGAAGCTTTCATGATTTCACTGCTTAAAAACTCTGATTTCGTCCCCTAAGTTCATAATGGTTTCAAGAGCTACTATTTTTCCATCAATTTCTTAAATTCTCAGTCGTAAAATTCTAAAATTTATGAAACCTTCAATATTACTAAAGAGGGAATAGAGACAAGCGAAACTACTATTCAACATGTACGATGTTTAATGAGTCGAATATGCATTTCTTAGGTTAAACGTCTTCAGCGGATGAGAAGGATAATCGAACAGCGCAGAGAAAAGCAAAACTAGTGTTACGGAAGCAATGCTTTCACTGCCATACATGTCCAAGAAATAACCAAAGGAAGTACACAGAATTAGAAGTCAACGAGAGGATAACAACGAGTCTTTTCCTATCAGGATGGTAAAGCAGAGTGTTCATTGATGAATGACAGAGGAACTAGGAGATCCAGTATTCTGGAAAGATGGTCTTTTGGAGGTCGTAGAAGTTGAGGTCCAGGATATGACGAGGCCTGCGATGTCTGAGGGAACTTCTAAAGTTGAGCGGGTGATTCAGAATATATGCAATTAGAGGGTTGGCATGGTCCTTAATTTTCGCATGGATGAATGAGGAGGACAATCGATAACCGAGCAATGAAGTGGACATTTGTTCAGGTGGGACGGAAGCAATGCTTTCAAAGGCTCACCCTTCCAGAATGAATGCCAAATGAAATACACAGAGGTAGGCAAGAAGCCTGACTAACCCAAGAGGTCTTCCGCATTATGAAGACAAAGAAATAAGATTGACGATTGTCAGAAGTCAAAAAAGAAAAAATACGGGGTATCACATCTTCCAATAGTCCAGGAAGGAAACGTTGCCAATGTCCAGGGAGGTATTCTTGGGAATTTGCTCCCCCCCCCCCCTGCCAATCAATATATCCTCTAGCTTCAAGATTTTTTACCGCCTTCGTTCTTTATTCTCTTCACTTTTGTCTTTTAGTTAAAGATGGATACCAGGTACCCGAAATTCATATCTACATATCTGGTATTTCAATTTTATTCCGTGTGGATTATAGGTTTGCCTTTTTTAGATTGTTCCATTTCACAGTATTTGCTTATTTTTCGTTCAAAGTTGACATCAAGAATATGCCTCGGCTTTCAACACTTCGTATGCCACTTCAGGTCCATCGATTTTTAAGTATTCCCGTCATCAGCTTGTTTTCATGGATCTTTATCTTCTGCACCATAATCATATGGATATCTTGGATATACAGGGTGATTATAATTAAAGTTACGATTTCAAAAATCGATAATTTGAAAACTACTCATCAGAATGACCTTGATATTTTAGCAGAACCATCGTGAGGCAATGGAAGTTTGATTGGCGAAGGAAAAAAAATAGTTCAAAGTTTGCCGATAGATGGCGCTGCCAGGGTTTTTTGGGCATTATCACTGTTGTCGCTGTAAACACGTATTTTTGTCTTTTCGCTAATAAATTTTTCGTAAACCCCTGAACTCTATTGTTTCCTTTTGGCTAACAACATTGATGTGTTTCACGAATCCATTTTTGGGTTTTCCCCTGACATTACCCTGCCAGCGCCATCTATTGGCAGATTTTAGAACTATTTTTTTCTAAACAGGTAGTGGCCTTACAGTATAACAGAGGGACATCAGGAGTTCCAACTAGTTTCGCCATTTATTCCCGGCTTTGTCTAGGATATACAGCAAGAGGCATGCAAGCCTTTATATATACAGAACAGTTGTACAAGTTAAGCAATGAGCGTAAATACGTACAAGAACCAATAAGATATAAAGCAAGGGGACCAATGAGTTCAAAAAGGATGTGATGGCCAGTAGAATAAAATAGAATAAATACAAAAATTTTTAAAAGATACACAAAAGAGAAGTTGTACAGAGATGGTGCGTTTAACGCGGACCGAAAAAAGAACATGTCCGGTTGTCCGAAAACAAGAGGATTTACATAAAAACAACAAAATAAAATAAAGGGGTAAGAAACTTACAAAATGCAGAAGAAACATAAAATAAAACAAGAATGATTTTACCACATAAAAGCGGATAAAGGGAGCACATTTTCTAGTTATAGCATCGTACATGGATATATAGAATTAACCAACATTTTAAAACACTTGAGAGTAAATAAATAAATATGAAAACTAAATTTAAATTACTATTTAAATAGGCTAACGTATAGAGAGAATTTAAAAGAA
>JAHWFO010066747.1:5418566-5470032 GCA_023313115.1 Rhysida immarginata | reverse complement strand
AAAGAGTGGAAAGACGACAGAGGAAGCACTCCTTTAGCTCCGTGATGTATTGAGCAAATGGGAAGCAAGTAAATAGAAGAATCGGCGACCGCTAGACTGCACAAAGTGATGAATGGCCAAGTTTTGCTTCAACACATCGAGAGAGGAGTGGAAATTGCAACAACAGTAAGTATACATCTGAGGTAAGATTACGTGAGTAAGAAATTATTGGAGAGGTCCAGCCATTGTGAGCCTTTAAAAATATTTTTTTCGAATTTTCATTAAGAATTTTTACTGTATTAATTCTAAGCATTTTCATGTGTTTATTTTTAAGATATTGCAAAATTTAATTTAATTTTTTGAGATTGTTCTGTTTACATCCAAGTGTAATTATCCCGGGCAACGCCGGGTACCTTTGCTAGTCTTCTATATATATCAAGAAGGATGTTTGTTTGTTTGTTTGTTTGTTTGTTTCATATACAAATCTACAGTTTTATTCCGATCTTGATGAAATTTTGCATACTTGACCTTCAAAGCACGAGGAAGGTCACTGTCTACCTCAGATTTCAAAAAAATAATAATTATTAATAAAACATTGATATTCATGGTTATGGCAAGCCATATTGATGAGAAGTATCTCATTACCAACAATGCAAGGCAAAGTTTGTGCAACAATAGGTAACAACAATGGTGTCAACACGCAATGCACCAACACTGTGCAAGGATCAACAATATACATCTCATGACCAACAATGCAAGGCAAAGTTTGTGCAATATAGAAAAATTTCAATTTGTAACAATGCATAGAATTCCTGTTATTTGGAGGAAGCAAGTCGGCGTACTTTTGACCCTATATATCTTTGTGCCAGGGTTGCATAGAATCCTGGAACTTTTTGTATGTAGATTACTTTGCAAATGAACTGAATTTTCAAATATTACGTTTCTATCTTTTCTTGTTCATAAGATACAAGAACTCAAATTTTCTTTATTTAGACACTGACCGATCATCAAAAATCTGAGGTACTTCCCGCAGTCCTAAAAACTTGAAATTTGGCATAATGATAGTGTTTAGGGTACAATGAAAGGAAAAATTAAAAAAATTCAGAATATTAAAGTGTTAATGATTAAAGGTCACTGCCAAACATCAATTAACCTGCAACGGAATGGCAATTATGCAATTGGTGACGACTTTGTTTGCAAGCGTGGAGCAATTGATCTTGACATTGTTGGGCAATTGTTAAGAGTGAGAAACAATAGTAACTCCGAGATATGAATTTCGTTGGAAACGTTTGTTAACCTGGAGGCATGGTATTTATTAAAATCAGATTAATGTCAAAATATTTTCAATTTCGGTTAAATCAACAATATTTATTTTTCTTGTTCAATGATGATAATATTTGTCAATTAGGTTCTGGTAGTATTTATAAAATGAATTGCGTAAATCGAAAAGAAAAAATTACAGCTGAACAATACTTTCAAATGCTTATAAATAAAGATGAACTAGAAGGCGATTTGGCTGCAATATTTAGTCTATTGTAAAAGACGGAACAATTTTGAAAAAGAAAAGAAAACGAGAAATGACATCAATTACATGACACAAAATTATAATCCTTCAACATGGTTCCTTACGTAAGTCCTTCTCACTGGATACGGAGTGATTTAGTGGAACACATCAGAGAAGTCAACGAGATACGGCTAACAAAAATATCATACGGCCAAGTCTCAATTTCTCGTTTCATAGATAATAAGTTTAAAGCTGCGTCGGACTTCATTACATCATCTGACGAGCCACTTGGTAAGGTCGAACATTACTTTTGAAGACGTGAATACTAATGTCGAAGTGCTCAACAATTTCATTTGATATCGGTAGTTAGAGATGCCCCAATTCTTCACAAGTCGCCACTTTAGGAGATAGCATCATATGTATCAAAGTATATCATGTGAGCTATACTTAACAAGAATCTTTCGCCTACTCTTAATCAACGGGTCGTGTCATATCAAACTCACTAACAGTACAGTTACCGTTTGCGAAAAAAGAACACTAGAAAGGTTATACTGTATGTCAGTTTGGATTCGCACATCAAATTACTGAAGCACTTACCGTAACAGATATCGTAGTCAATAGCTGCATAAAAAGCATTATTATCTAATAATACTATAATATTGTGCACAAATAAGAGTGAAGTATTATTAACGATTGGTGGATGGCCGTGGCCTGGTTGACTCGTCGGTTGGCTCGCTGATCGATGGAGTTAAGCAACTTCAGGCGCGGCCAGCTGCTGGCTGGGTGACAGCCAGTGGCTTGAGGACCACAGCTGTTGGGGGAATTTAGTCTGACCCATTTGCTGAGTGACCAGTGCTGGTGATAGCCACTGGTTTGTTCGTCCCCCAGCAGCTCTTCCATCATGACACCCCCCCCCCTCCGTGCTTTGGAGGGCACGTTAAGCCGTCGGTCCCGTCTGCTACTGTCATCTTGTAAGGAGATGGATGGCGCAAAACTCCCTCGAAGGAGTAAGTGCCGCAGATTATCGTTACAAGATAAGATAAGATGATTAACGATTACATTCCTGCAATGTTGCTCGCATGGAATTGTAATAAATATCCAGTTTGTGGGAGAAAAAACAGCTACCCTGAATCATTATATCACAACATGCACCACAAAACAGCGAAAAACAAACGCAACTGATACAAATTCTACTAAGATTTCAGAAGTCGTTTTTACAATATCGGACTAAGGGTATTGTCGAATCGGCCGTGTGGAAGTTTGGAGGCAAGTGACACTTTGCTTAGAATTCCACTGTACGGGACTGATCCTCAAAAGTCGAAGACTGTAATAAGTATCTGAAAAGAAGAGATTGACCATATCTCAAACCATTATTTCTACATGACCGAGTCACATTATTATGACAACCCTCTACGTTTGTTTTCGGGGTTGCCCAGACGAGGAACTATGTCATATGTTGAGAATTGGTTGGTATAAGGTAAGTTAAAAACATACCACTCATTGCTGTAATGGGTAAGAAACGTGATTTATGAGATCTGGAAAAGGGGATGTCGGGATAAGGGTGGCAGTATTTCGGAAACCGCGCAGTTTGTGAACTGTTCTCGTGCTGCTGTAGTTAAAGTGTACAATGACCGGAAAAATGAGACCGTTCAGAATAAACGGTATGTGAACTGTGGAGTACCACGTGCCGTTGATGACAGAGGTGAACGTCGGCTGCGAAGGTGTGTGAAGGCCAACCGAAGAGCTACAGCGGACCAACTTACCGCTCAAACCAAGAGGATGTCTCTAAAACCACAGTACAGAGGACCCTGCTACGTATGGGCCTCTGCAACAGACGGATGGTCACCGTACCCATGCTGACGAAAGTTCATCGCCAAAAGCGGCTTCAATTTGCCCAACAGTACAGAAACTGGACTACTTCTGACTGGAAAAAAGGTTGCCTTCTCCGACGAGTCACGATTTCTGATCTACAGAAATGACGGCCGTTGGCGGGTGAGGTGAGAAACCTCCGACAACAAGCATCCTGCAACCATTGTTGGACGAATCCAGGCTGGTGGCGGCAGAGTCATTGTGTTCTCATGGCATTGTCTGGGCCCATTGATACCTGTGGAAGGCACTCTCAACCGATTCAGTTATTTATCCATAATTGCAGATCAACTAAACCCCTACATGGTGACTGTCTTCCCAGAAGGGGATGGCACGTTCCAGCAAGACAATTCTACGTGTCATACGGCTGCAATAGTCCGGAGTTGGCTTGAGGAACATGACCAAGAGTTCCAAACACTACCCTGGCCCCCTAATTCCCCAGACCTCAACCCAATCGAGAACCTTTGGGATCACTTCGATCGTCATGTGCGTGGGAACAACCACCGCGTACCCTTGAGCAGCTATCGGATGCTTTACAGTCTGCATGGCAACAGCTACTAGCAGAAGCCTACCAGAATCTTATTGACTCACTCCCACGCCGTCTAGCTGCTGTCCGTGCCGCTAAAAGTGGTTATTCGCGATCTGGTGGTCTTAATAATGTGACTCGACTCTGTATGACGTTGAGGAAATGCCTGAAAAATACTTCTTTTCGTTACTTGTTATGTTCAAACTATGTCGAACCTTAGAAGGAGGATGATTCGGGCAGACGTGAGGAGTTCTGTACATGGGCTCTGGAAAAGTATCGACTGGATCCTTCATTTGTATATAACATTGCGTTCAGTGACGAGGCAAATTTTTATGTCCATAATGAGATAAACCGTCAGAACATGAGATATTGTATGGATATGAACTCTCATGGACAGATCTATCCAAAGTCGTTGGTGATAGCAAAGTTATGGTTTTGTGTGGGATATGGGGCACCCGTTTCATTGGACCATTTTCATAGACGGCATCTTAAATGCTGATGATACTGCCATCTTGGCATGGGCGCACCAGCTATCTCAAGTTATCACTCGGCTGCAAAACGCCTTGAAGAAGATCGAAGACTGGTTTAATTGCTGGTAACTGAGTCTTAATGTCGGAAAATGCAAAGCCGTGTATTTCAATAAAATTTTAAGTATCCTCAGGATTCCCTGGTTCTATTCAATAAGAAACTCGAATGGGTTGACAACTACAAGTACCTTGGCGTTATCATCGACTCAAGACTCTCCTGGAATCGTCACGTAACTTACGCTCTGAACAAAGCGAAGAGGGCTAAGCACAGTCTTACGCTTGTATAGCTCTCCTGAGTAGAAACAGCGCCCTCAGCATCGACAATAAATTACTACTGTACAAGACAATGATTCGGACCATTCTCCTATATGGTAAGCCTGCTTGGGCGACTATATATAGAAGCAGATAGAGTGAACTCCAGTCGTTCCATAATGTTACCCTGAGGACTATTGCCAGCTTGGAAGAAGGACCGTAAAAAATCATTACATCCACTCGGACCTGAACATGACTCACATTGGAAAGTGTATCCAAGATTTTCTGATAAACATGGTGCAGACGATGAAGAGCCATGAAATGACCTGGTGGCTGGAATACTGAACAACCTGATGGAAATGAAGTCATATTCATACCCGGAAAACCTAGGCATATTCTTGATGTCAATTCGAAGTCATTGGCAACGTTTCCTTCCTGGATTATTGGAAGATGTGATACCACCCCCTCCCCTTCCCCCTCCCCCTCTCCCACTCTTCTGACAATCGTCAATCTTATTATTTTTTTTCATAATGTGGAAGACTTCTTTGGGTTAGTCAGACTTCTTGCCTATTTCAGTGTCGAATTTATTCCGGAAGGGTGAAACTCCTGTAAGCACTTCTTACGTCCCACCGGAATAAATGTACACTTCACTGTTCGACTGTCTATTGTCGCAAATGCTACAGAACACTGTGTTCACGTCACTGTTGACTGATGAAGGCAGTTTCCCAGGTTTTTTCCAGCAGGATGGGCAATGTCCGTCAATGGCTGGATGGGCAATTATCTGGTCATTGGATTCACCGGCGGGGTCCTGTGATGTGGCCATCACATTCCCGAAGCCTCAAACCGCTAATTTGTACCTGTGGTCCACTTGAAACAACTTGTGTATGCTTTGAAAATCCAAAGCAAACGTGATATTCAGCAATGCATCCCACAGGCCTGTGATTGCATTGCCCCCGACGTTCTTGTGCGCGTGCATAATGAATGGATAAAGCGCCTTGAGCTCTCTCTCCATCAGCAGGTTGGTTGGTTGGTTTGTTTATAATAAATTTTGGCGTCGACTACTAAGGTCATTTTGCGCCTTTTTACACAAGTTATATCTGTACGCAGCCCGGGACACACACAAACATCAATTCCTAAGGCGGGATTCGAACCCACGACCAGGTGGATTCGAGAATTAGAAAGCCTACGCCCTAGCCCTCTCAGTTTTCAACATCTTTAGCTGGGACTGCCCCATCAGCAGGGACAACACATCCTTTAGCTGCTGCAACCCAGTTTCGATATGTGTGAACCACAACAGATAACTGAAAACTATTTGACTGAACTCCTGAGAAAAAACGGGTGTTATTTGATATTCCACGTGACCCCCTTCCCATTTAAAAAAATGAACCTTAACCCAAAATGGCAGATTTCAAGATGGCGCCCAAACTCCACGATTGTCTCAAAAGATATAGCACTTATCCTATTCCCTGCTAGGATGATCACATCGTTTATTTTACACACCGTTTTCGAAATACGGGTATTTTTCGAAAGGGCTGTGAGTGTACAAGAAAGTATGAAGACGACGCTTCCATGACAGCAGGATTAGAGGTGACAGTAATGATAAAAATAGCAGCAAGTGTGATATTGATAAGGAACATTGATGTGAGTTTGGACGTAGTAATTGCTTCTATCGATGTTGTACGAGGTTTGAAACTGGATCCTGTAGATAAGAAAAAAAGCTAAAAGGATAGTAATAAAAATCCAAATAAGTAAATTGCAAGAAACTGTGAAAAACAGTAAACTGTCTAAACTAAATAAAGAACCCACTATTTCCCGAATATTATTTAATGTCCGTAGGCGAATCTCGAAAACAACGTCGTCTTCTTCAGCGAAAAACTAGATAAAGAAGAAGACGACGTCGTCGTCGAAATGCGCGTACTGACATTAAATAATGTTGTGGAAATAGTGTTTCTTTATTACTTTATACAGAGAGGAATACAATTCATTAACGGACTTACTCATAAACTCGCTTCAGTTAGGATTAAATTTGAAATAATTAATAGGGTATATGTTAGCGCGAACAATCTATCTATATATATAAAGAAGGATGTTTGTGGGTCTGTGCGTCTGTGGGTCTGTGGGTGGGTCTGTGGGTACGTTTTTTATACAAATCTACAGTTTTATTCCGATCTTGATGAAATTTCGCATACATGACCTTCAAAGCATGAGGAAGGTCACTGTCTACTTCAGATTTCGAAAAAATAATAATTATTGATATAAAATCGATATTCATGGTTATGGCAGGGCATATTAATGAGAAATATCGCATGACCAACAATGCAGGACAAAGTTTTTGCAACAATGGTATCAACACGCAATTCACAAACACTCTGCACGGACCAACAATATATATCTCATGACCAACAATGCAAATAAAAGTTTGTGCAACAATAGGTATCAACAATGGTTTCAACACGCAATTCACCAATAACAATGAGCTCAAAATGATGATGCAATGATAAAGCAATCCTTTCCAAGAATTATAACAATGAACATAAAATGATGATGCAATATGGATAAGTTTCAATTTGTAACAATGCATAGAATTCCTGTTATTCAGGTTTTTCTTAGAAAAGAGAGTTCTTAGTACTTAACAATTTCTTGAAAATCTTTAAAAATTATCAGTAGCTGGAGATAATGAAGAGTTAGCAGACTATTGAGAAAGAGTGGAAAGACGACAGAGAAAGCAAACCTTTAGCTCCGTGCTGTATTGAGCAAATGGGAAGCAAGTAAATAGAAGAATTGGCGACCGCTAGACTACCCAAAGTGATGAAAGGCCAAATTTTGCTTCAACACAGCGAGAGAAGAGTGGAAATTGCAACAACATCAAGTGTAGATCTGAAGTAAGATTATCTGATTAAGAAATTATTGGAGCAGTCCATCCATTTTGAGCCTTTAAAAAGATTTTTTTCGAATTTTCATTAAGAATTTTTACTGTATTAATTCTAAGCATTTTCATGTGTTCATTTTTAAGATATTGCAAAATTTATTTTAATTTTTGAGATTGTTCTGTTTACATCCCAAGTGTAATAATCCCGGGCAACGCCGGGTACCTCTTCTAGTCTTCTATATATATAAAGAAGGATGTTTGTGGGTCTGTTTGTTTGTATGTTTTTTATACAAATCTACAGTTTTATTCCGATCTTGATGAAATTTCGCATACATGACCTTCAAAGCATGAGGAAGGTCACTGTCTACTTCAGATTTCGAAAAAATAATAATTATTGATAAAAAATCGATATTCATGGTTAGAGCAGGGCATATTAATGAGAAATATCGCATGACCAACAATGCAAGACAAAGTTTTTGCAACAATGGTATCAATACGCAATTCACAAACACTCTGCACGGACCAACAATATATATCTCATGACCAACAATGCAAATAAAAGTTTGTGCAACAATAGGTATCAACAATGGTTTCAACACGCAATTTACCAATAACAATGAGCTCAAAATGATGATGCAATGATAAAGCAATCCTTTCCAAAAATTATAACAATGAACATAAAATGATGATGCAATATGGATAAGTTTCAATTTGTAAAAATGCATAGAATTCCTGTTATTCAGGCTTTTCTTAGAAAAGAGAGTTCTTAGTACTTAAGAATTTCTTGAAAATCTTTAAAAATGATCAGTAAATGGAGATAATGGAGAGTTAGCAGACTATTGAAAAAGAGTGGAAAGACGACAGAGGAAGCACTCCTTTAGCTCCGTGATGTATTGAGCAAATGGGAAGCAAGTAAATAGAAGAATCCGCGACCGCTAGACTGCACAAAGTGATGAATGGCCAAATTTTGCTTCAACACATCGAGAGAAGAGTGGAAATTGCAACAACACTAAGTATACATCTAAGGTAAGATTACGTGAGTAAGAAATTATTTAAAATAGCAGTGGCATCCTTGGAGAGGTCCAGCCATTGTGAGCCTTTAAAAAGATTTTTTTCGAATTTTCATTAAGAATTTTTACTGTATTAATTCTAAGGATTTTCATGTGTTTATTTTTAAGATATTGCAAAATTTAATTTAATTTTTTGAGATTGTTCTGTTTACATCCAAGTAATTATCCCGGGCAACGCCGGGTACTTTTGCTAGTACCCTATATGTGTGGCATTTGCTATAACTATAACATAAAAGTCAAGGCCTTAGTTTGAACAACGCACTTATAGATATAGGCTCTTCGGTATTCTGTGTGTGGTCAAGCTTACTTAGCATTATTAAGAGTAAAACGCCTGAGCAGCTTGCATCTAATTAATATTGATTATTACAGTAGTGCCAAAGTTCAAGAGTCCGCTATAACGAGGATAATCGACTCAAATGGACCTACCGCACAGATTTGCCAAAAATAAATCATTCGAAGCCACTGAGAAGGGCCAATAAGGACAGGGAGTGGGCTATCAAAAACCGGGGGCTGATATCAAAAAAAGGATGTCACAGAATGGATGACCACTTACAAAAAGAAGTGAAATCCCATCAAAAACATTTCATGTAAAAAATGTAGAGAAGTCTCGCAACTCGTTAGCCGTAAAAAGTTGTGAGATCTCATGTAGGGCCAAGTCTAGTGCTCTTAATAACTCCACTCCAAATCATTACATCTTTAGTTAAAGAACATTTTGTGACTTGGCAATTACGTAGCCCAGTTCCCATATATATTAATGCAATCCTTTATTAATAAACGTGAATATTAAAATGACAGCATCAGAAGCTGTTAGGTAAAAAAAATTAATATTCCTGATTACAGTAGTATCAACACTTAAGAGTCTAGTGGAGCTTACGTAGCGCTATCAAGATTAACAAGTCTGAGCAGACTGCATCTAATTAATATTGACGATTATAGTGTCAAAGCTCAAGAATCAGCCATAACTGAATATAATCGGCTTAGATCAACACCTCCTAGAAAGAAAGCCTGTGCACTGAAAATTCATACATTGTTACATGATCATAAGAAGTCCTAACTTAGGGGTTATTATTGGTAGAAATAAGATTAACAATGCCTTTTTATGATGATGTAACAATGTGTGAACTTTCAGTGCACAGGCTTTCTTTTTAGGAGGTGTTGCTTAGATGCAGTACCGTCCAGACTTGCCCAAAATAATTCACTCGAATCGCAGGGATATCTTACAAACTTTACAATGCTATATAAAAAAGATAAATTTAATTCCACGCAGTAAGTACACATACGTTCAGTTCCCCTATAAATATTATTTTATGTAATGCTTTCTTAATAAACGTGAATATTAAAATGTAAGCAACAACCATCACATTCTCGTGCTGCGTAATTGCCAAGTCACAAAATGTTCTTTAACTAAAGATGTAATGATTTGGAGTGGTTTGTAAATGAAAGTGTCAGAGTTATTAAGAGCACTAGACTTGGCCCTACATGAGATCTCACAACTTTTTACGGCTAACGAGTTGCGAGACTTGGTTACATTTTTTATATGAAATGTTTTTGATGGGATTCGGGCTTTTCTTAGAAAAGAGAGTTCTTAGTACTTAAAAATTTCTTGAAAATATTTAAAAATGATCAGTAACTGAAGATAATGAAGAGTTGGCAGACTATTGAGAAAGAGTGTTAAGACGATAGAGGAAGCACTCCTTTAGCTCCGTGCTGTATTAAACAAATGGTAAGCAAGTAAATAGAAGAATCAGCGACCGCTGGACTACACAAAGTGATGAATGACCAAGTTTTGCTTCAAGACATCGAGAGCAGAGTGGGAATTGCAACAACATCAAGTCTACATCTGAAGTAAGTTTGCATGTGTAAGAAATTATTTACGCTAGCAGTGGCATCTTTGGAGAAGTCCATCCATTGTGAACCTTTAAAAAAAATTTTTCGAATTTTCATTAGGAATTTTTACTGTATTATTTCTAAGCTTTTTCATGTGTTTATTTTTAATATATTGCAAAATTTTATCCAAAAAATAAGTAACAGCCACGGCGGGATTATCACCTAACTTATTCGGTAGCACAGCAGATCTAAACATTTCATAAAAATACATTTTGACTATATTCTGTGGGAATGTGCATATTTTGGAAACTAAGATGCTGATAATGCGATGACTGAACGTTCGTTTCCAAGAATTATTAATAATAAGTATAAAAGATGATGCAGTGACAGGACATAAATAAGGCAGCGTCTATTGATGAGGCAAATGAATCACGCATATCTCTCTTGATCTCCATATCAAACGTCCAGACAACTGACAAAAATTCATGTGTTTGGAAAGGGAAGAGAAAGAATGAGTATTGGTCAGAGAAACTCTGCAGCTGAAACAGAATATCTATACGGGTATTGGAAACATATGGACAACGGGAGGTTCGAATAGAGCAAGAGAGTATAAGAGCTGCTATGTCAAGGGCAAGAAAAACTTGAGTCTAAAGTATCTGGTGATGCTCCGCAGTGGTGAGGCAAGTCAAGAAGAGTCTAAGTAAAGTCCCGATATATCAACTAGAATTGCTGTTTTTCGTATTTTTCGTAGAATGGATAGTCTCTCTGCTCTGTTTTGTATTGATTGAGTTATTATTTAACCAATTGGGAGTTATAATTTAATTTTCTGAGATTGTTCTCTTTACCTACAAGTGTAATTATCCCGGGCAACGCCGGGTACCTCTGCTAGTTTTAATTATAATCACCCTATACTTTCCGATGTGAGTCTTGTTCAAATCTTAGTGAATGTCTGGATTTTTCACGGGTCTTCTTCCAAGCTGGGCAGTGATTCTCGGGGTAACATTCTGGAACGACTGGAGCTCACTCCATCTGCTTTAACATATAGTGGTCCACGAGTGAGGAGGAAACAATTTCAGGATTTATACAGCCCTTGTGCAAAGATAAAAACCATGAACAAAATTGCAAAAAAAAAGTAAAAATAAGGGCATATCATTTAACAATAAATTTTTCTGGTGACATCCAATCAGCTACTGATATCCGTCCATCGTTAATGTTTAGTAGCTCATTGGATGGTTTATTTTTAACTATTTCAACAGACTCCAGAAACGGTAGTAACTTCCAATCTTTTAGGGAATGGAGAGTTTTGAATCTGTCTTGAGAATAGTCATGTCCTTCCTTGAGAATGTTGTCACCGAAGGAAGAGACGCCTATTTTTGCATGAATGTGTTCTTTTATCCGTTTTTAACCCCTCTCGGAGAATGTCTGAGAGAGTACATGGGCCACGTAACGCATTCGAACTTGAATACATCTACCGAATTTTCTTTAGGGATGACGTCCTTTAACCTACTTAAGTTTTTTCTTTAAGGTGTTCCTGCTCCTGAAGGCTATTTTGTAGTCAGTCTTTACAAGTACCCTTGAAACCATAATTCAGTCTCTTTTTTGTATGAAAGGACGAGAGTCGTCTTCTTTCATTTTACTGTGTATCGTGATGGTTTCTAAATTCTGTGTTTTTTCCACATTCTTTTTAGGTTTCTCGACCATCTGATAACTGAGACGGCTCTTCATTCACATTTAATAGTAATCTGCTTCCTGGTAAATTCGTGACAAGCAACTGCTACATAGGATAATTGCTTCCTGACAGCTTTAGAATTACAATTACTAACGATGTGTTCTGTTTGCTGGAGTTGGCCGTTGTTGCTCACTTGGAAAAACTTTGAGACTTGATTTGCTTGTTCCCCAAAATTTTGGTCGTTTTCATTTCCAAGTCGATTTTTTCGCTGGTGCCCTTCAATTGGTTTTTTGCCTGCTGAGCCCGTATCCTTTTTGATTCTCTGAGACGATGACGAAATTAATAAATATTCCGTGATTGAGAATATCCCAAGTTCCTTCAAGTGGCAATTCTTTCCCAGGAAGTATCTTATATAATAGAGGGAAGAAAATATTCAGATAAGGGGATAAGCTTGGTTACAATATTTATCGTGCAACTACGTAAAATAACTTTTTATTAATTATTTTTGATTCCATGGTAACAATATTAAAACATTACTTCATGTTAGCTATGATAAACCATCACTACAATGTACAAATATAAATCCTGTTATCTACAATGATTTTATCATAAATAAGTGAGTGTCATTTCCGGTGTTTACCTTCCACTGGTTTAGTGTCCAGAGCAGATTCACGAGTTCTACTTGCTTGCATTACGCTTGGATCATCTCAATCAAACCAATGCTTCTTAACAAATGCAATAATAAAAAGGATCCATGGCTTTATGTAATACTAAATATGTAATTGTCGTAAGCAAATGAGTAAAATTTTTAAATCGCCCCGAAGTGACTAAATGTCAACGGCGTTACGTCAGCCGGTAATTGTTGCTAATGGCTCATCGTGTCCATTTAGAGAGTGAAATAAGAGAACGAATGATTGGACTACTGGAGGCAGGCCAGTACCAAGTTGAAGTGTCTCGGGCGCTGAACATGTCAACTAGCGTTGTTTCAAGACTGTGGCTACAGTTCCGACAGGATGAAAATGTACACTCACTCATTCATTCATTCATCACGAAATCTCCAGAACTATGAAGACTACAAACTTGAAATTTGGCAAGTATATTTCTTTTGGCTTCTAGGTGCTCGCTAAGAAAGAATTTTATTTTTTCTTTCTTCCTTTCCATTGTAGATTGTTTTTAAAATTCAATTTACCTAGAGCTGAATGGGATGTTTGCCAGAGTTAAAAATTGTGACGTTTGCTTTGTTTAATGAAGAATTTTGCGATTGTTCCGTGAAGCAGCATCAACAATGACTGCCAATCTGTCGCGCCAGAGTTCCTTAATACTAACGACAAAGCCAACTAAAAAGACAGGCCGGGGCACTAAAAAGTCACATGACCAAAGTAGATCCAGCGACAATCCAATCTTCATTGTTTCCAACAAACGAAAAAACACTGATTGTTGATATCCAAGATGGAAACAATGAATATTGGATTGTTGCTGGATCTACTTTGGTCATGACTTTTTAGTGCCCCGGCCTGTCTTTTTCGTCGGCTACGTACCACGGTCTATAGATATTCATGGTCATCGAGCTCCATTGTTAAAATGAAGCTAAAGTTTCTAGCTCCCAATAGGGCGGGATCTCTATTGAAAAGTGGCGCTGCATGTTTATTCGGCCCAAAAACGCCTGCAGCGCCGCCTTATCGACAGACAGAAAATTTACTTTCATTTTCAGTTTCAATAAAAAACCTCTATCGCAGGTCACGGTCGGCCCTTATTCAATCTATGCGGCACCTGGAGCGATCTGTTTTCTTTAGCTTCTCGAAACAGTGGAAAATGGTCGAAGCTCGATGACCATGAATATCTATAGACCATGCTACGTACTAACGACGTAGCCCACGTGAAAGACAGGCCCTGGCCAACATCACCTAGACAGAAGGCCTGCGCATAGAAACGTCATACATTGTTACATCACACAAAAACGGCTATTGTTAATCGTATTTCTACCAATAATAAGCCCTAAATTTGGCCGTTTGATGATGATGTAACAATGTATGACATTTCTGTGCGCAGGCCTTCTGTCTAGGTGGTGTTGCCTTGGCGCGGAAAAGTCACCTGACCATCTTAGTCCGAGTAACAATGTAACCTTCATTGTTTCCAACAAACGAAAAATTGCTGATTATTGAAATCCAAGAATGGAAACAATGAAGGTTACATTGCTATTCGGACTAAGATGATCAGGTGACTTTTCCGCGCCAGGGCCTGTCTTTCTCGTGGGCTACGTACTAACGAGATATGACGTTAACACATTTTCCATTGTGTTAGCAGTGGCCTCTGGTGTAGTGGGATAAAGCAAAAGTATCATTCAGATATCGTTTCCTGGGAACATCGCGAGAAACTGACATCATTACGTTAGATGCATAAATGACGTCACTTCTTTTTGCAATTTTATAGCTTAGTGACGTACATTGCATTCATAAACCCTTTACTTTCAAATTTTGATTTATTTAATGTTGGCATTAAAATAAAGAATTGAATTAATAAAGAAAATATTGGAAATTTATTCGTGTTATTGTTATCTTAGGAAATAAAATAGATAAACTTAATAATAATAATAATAATAATAATAATAATAATAATAATATTTGTAACAACAGTGAGGGAATACCCCACCAATAATCCGGAGGGGAAAGCCCCATGTTGTCCCCCTACAGGCAAACTGCCCAAAAACGGGGTTAATGAAAATCACATTAGCAACAAATAAAAAAAAAATCAAAGATAAAGACGTACACATAGTTACGAAATTAAAAACTCAGAAATCAAAGATGTAAAACTAGATAAAAAAAATAATAAAGAAACAATGATTAATAACATTTTATCTAAATTACAAGCAAAAAGAACAGAAATGTATACAAAACCATAAATTTTTACAAAAAATATATCTATGTTGATATATATCAAGATTAATGTCTAAAAATTGAGGATTATTATAAAAATTAATTAATAATTTGACCAAGGGATTGACATCCGAAACATGCGTCCTCCACTTGTATTTCATAATTAAGTTTTTATTAGTACGTGGAGGGCGAACTGAACGATACTGAAGAAAAGTGGAGATGGATCTGACCCTTATGCGGTTGTGTAAAATCCCCATAAAAATATTAAAGAAGACATTTTTTATTATATTAAAAATATCAAAAGTTTTGTGAAAATGATCATTCACTTTAAACGTAGGAAACTTCGCCAAAAAGAAACGCTTAAAGTTAATCAATTTATTATACAGAAAGAGCATCTTCTGCGTAGGAGTACTGTACCATATCCAGATACAGTACAGTAGTTTCGCAAGAACGATGCTCTTAAACAGACAGAGAAAAGACAGGGGTTTAGCAAAAAAATTGATTAGCCTTTTCAAAGTACCTAGTCTCCGACAAATGTCACGTGTAAGTGAATCGATATGTTCAGCAAATGAAAGGTTCTTCGTGAATATAATACCGAGATCGACTGCTGAAGTCTTTCTTTCAATATTATTTTGCAAAAAAGTAATCAAAATAATAAGAAGAGACTTTCCTAGTAAAATATATCACATAGGATTTATCGGGATTAAGGGATAGTCCATTTCCCGAAGCCCAATCATAGATGTCATTCAAAGCTGTCTGTAAAAGAGCACAATCATTCCAGCAGGAAATGCGACAAAAGATTTTGACATCGTCAGCATAAAGTAAGAAGCCAATTCGCTTCGATGAAACTGCGTAAGGTAAGTCCGCAATAAAAACATTAAACAAAATAGGACCTAGCGGGGAGACCTGGGGGACTCCACTACGGATCTTATAAGGACCAGTTTCCAAGCCACAGGCACGGAGCAAAAAACAACGATCAGTAAGCAGCGAACTAAACCAATTGCATAAAGTATTAGAAAGACCAATGAAGTTTAGTTTGTGAATTAATAGTTCAATGTTGACGTGATCAAAGGCTTTTGAGAAATCCAAATAAATCACGTCAACCTGATCCCTGCGATCTAAATGGAGCGAGAGAGTCTGAGTCAAAGTCGCAAGATTAGTCTGAGTGGAACGATGTTTCCGAAAGCCATGCTGAAAGTCCGGCAAGAAATTGTCGAGTAGCGATTATAGTCTCCAACAGATTGGCTGGAAAAATAATCAGAGTGATAGGGCGAAAATTACCAATACCCTCGACAGTTGATTTTTTGGGAATTGGACAAATTGTAACCTGCTTTCATTTTGTGGGATATTTGCCGGTCGAAATAGAGAGATTAAACAAATAGACCAGAGGCAAAACCAGGGCAGATATGCAACCTTTAAACAAATAATCAGGAATATCAGCCAGAAGACAAGATCTGGAGGCAGATAGCCTTGTAGCTGTACTAATAAGTTCTAACTCGGTTATCGGTTCATAAGAAAACTGCTGCCCAACATTACTCCAACACTGTTCTAAATATGAGTTGCTAAAATTAATATGGCATTTGTTGGAAAAAGTTTCTTCAAAAACTTTTGCAATTTCAGCTAAAGTACTATGAGTCAAAATTGCATTGTTTGACTTATTTTTTTTTGCCTAATAATTTATTTGCAATGGACCAAAGATTTTTCGCATTTGAAGTTAATTCAGATTCGGCCCAACTAAAGTAGGACGCTTTATCTTTTCTCCAAAGACTTTTAAACGTCTTCCTGGCATGATTAAAGAGATTATAATCGTTGGGATTTAGCGTTCTCTTATATACTTTAAAACATTTGTTCTTCCAATACCAAGCTTGCCTGGTTTGAAATTGAAACCAGCCAGGAAAAGCAACGTAACCTTTACGTTTATCATTATTTAATCTCTTTTTCGGAAAGTATTGCGATATAGCTTTTCTAACTGTATGCTCTATCATATCCCAAACTAGATCAACATCATCAAGGCTATGCAGGCTAGCCCAATCAAATTCCTCGAGAAACTTAAACAGCAAAAGGAAGTCTCCACATCTAAAATCAACTCCAGGAACAACTCGCATCAAGGGAACAGTATCAATTACGGGAGTATCTACAACCAAAGGAGGGTGAAATTGATCAACTTTTAACATAGGATTCAGATCAATACAAACATTTACACAGCAACTAGGGAAGACCTTGTCAAGATTGTCTCTCAAATAATTAGGCACAAAATTATAATTCCGAACATTAATTTCGGAACTCCAGCAACTAGTAAAAAATTGTCTTTGCTTAGCCACAAAAGTACAATTAGGAGAACTCCTGAGATCAGAATAATTGAAATCTCCTACTATAATAGACTCGGTATAATTCTTAAAAATACAATCCGCAAATTCTTCCAAAAATATTTCGTAGTCCCGTGAGGGAACTGACGGCGGAACGTACACATTCCATAAATTTACAGCCCTCTTATTAGACGATCTGCTGCGACAACTCACAGAAACACCAACTATATCTATAGCTTTACAAGAAGAAGAAAAATTAATCCTGTAGGCTTCGACGAGGAGAGGTACAGCTATCAGCACCCCTCCTCCCATTCTGTCATCAGACTTGTCCGCCCTAAAGACGGAAAAAGAATCGCCAAACAAGAGATAATCAGGGATAGAAGCATCGAGCCAAGTTTCAGAGAGGCAAAAAATCACATTCCGATTTGCAAGAGTAAAATCGAAAATCTCCCTAATTTTGGTCCTGACGCCCCTGACATTTTGATATTTAATTCTCTTTATCATTATCGGTATTAAGATAGATTTGCTCTTTATGTAATTTGCCAACAAATGTAGTAAGTAAAGTTCCTTGAGGCCATAGAGATGCATCAAATAAAACATTAAAATCATCAGCCAAAAGTTCAGTGACAAAGGAAGAGTATGAAGCAAATTTTGTCTTAATTTTGTGGCATTTAATAACATTACTGCTTGTAGAGACTACAGCAATGTGCCTTTTTATACTCTCGACAGAGACACTGGGCTCTAATCTGGATATGAATAATCTTTTTGTAATCAGTTTAAATTTAATTGCACTTATACAACCAATGCTGTTCGCCAAATTCCCAATAGCTATAGGTTTTTTTAAGGGACTTTTAGAAACAGGAGACCTGAAATGAGTCTTTCCGTTAACTTTAAATTCATCCATTTCATATGAGGCAGTATTAGTCTGAGTAAGCGGCTGGCTCGATCTAGATTTCAACGCATCAGAAAAAGAAAAAGAACGGCTACCGGATGCTTGAAGACTAATTTTATTTGTTGTAAACATATCGACAATATCATCAAATTTCTTAAGTAACCCATTGTTATCTGACTGTAGTTTTGAGGTAGTCACTACAAGGTCCTTGATAACCGATATCAAGTCGCGCACCGTATTAATCAGCTTCAAGCAATCTGAGGTAAAATCAAATTGAAATGACTTTCCTCCTAAAGTTTGACGGAGTTCAGTCTCTTTATCCAACTGACCCGCCACATTATTAATAATTAAATACAATAAGAAATTAACAATATTTAAGAATAAATATTAATAAATAATAAATAAATGAATAAAATGTAATTAAAAATTAATAAATGCAGATTATTTACAAGCATATTCATTTTAGAAATGGAATTATAATTATATAATACGTACACGTATACAGGGAAATAATAAAATTAATGATGAAATTATTTTATAAACTTAAATTAATATAGTTATTATTTCTTATAGTTTTTATTATATATAACTAAAATATGAAAATCTCTGAAATAATTTAACTTCATTTATACATTTGGAATACTTTAAATTGAAAATTAAAAAGAAACCAACAAATTTTTAAAATGAACAACAGATACCCACTACAATAAATGTAGAAATTTTTTTAAGAATTTAGTGTTTTGTTGCTGATTGACTTTGAACAATACAAAACATGTTGTTTATACAATATCTTGCGGCACATTGTTGATTTTTGGCCACTTTTAAATTTAGCTTGCATCTATAAGCCTATCCAGGAATAAATGACATGTACTGTTGGTCTAACACTTCCGTTATTAAACCGAAAGTCAGATTTGTAAAATGAAAACTGTTTATGACATAAAATTGGCCGTGACGTCGCAATGAGGTCATAAATGAGGCTGCCATCTGGTGTAGAAGGATAAAATACATATGCGCAAACAAATCTGCGCATTACATCAAACAACAATTGTTGTCATATCTCGTTAGTATTAAGGATCTCTGTGTCGCGCGGGAATACAGTGTATCTTTCAGTTTTTATCTGAATAGGATTTTTTTCTAGCGTTAAAAATTGTGACATCGTCATTTGCTTTGTCGAGGCTAACGAGAAATACAGGCTCCGGCACTGAAAATTCCCTGATCAAAATAGGTCTAGCAACAATCCAACTTTCATTGTTTCCAACGAAGAAAAAAAACACTGATTGTTAAAATACAAGATGAAAACAATGAAAGCTACATTGTTAATAGACCTATCTTGGTTAGGTGAATTTTCAGTGCCGGAGCCTGTCTTTCTCGTTAGCATCGTTACTTTTTGTAATGAAGACTTTTGCGATTGTTCCGTGAAACAGCATCAAAAGTAACTGCAAGTCTTTCACGCGGGAATATAGTGTATCTTTTATTTTCTATATACATAAATATGAAAATCGGTAGAAGGATGGATCATAATACTGTTCCTATTAACTAAACAGGTGGTGGCCTTACAGTATAACAGAGGGACACCACCTGTTTAGTTAAATATGAAAAGGCTATACGGGTGTTCCAAAACGATCTTTGCAACTTTGATCATGTATATTTCAGAAATGGGGATAGGTAGAAAGGTGCGGTTAGCGGGATAATGTTAACACCCATCTAAAGTTTTATTTCCAGGTCGCTGGATTAGCAGAGGAGGGCCCATTTCTTAGCCTCCAAGGTCTCCAGATATAACCCCATTAGGATTTTTTTCTTTGGTCTTCCATACACCAGTGCAGGACCTACAGAAACTGCGAGCTCACATCACAGCAGCAATTGCAAACGTTAATGAGGACATGCTAGGCCGGAAATGCGAGGGACTGGAATATTGCTTAGATATCCTACGTGCTACAGATGGCGTACACATTGAACTCTGTTAAAAGGCTACTAAAACTATAGGTGCGTCTGAACATTAATGTCATTGACAGAGTAATAAATATCCGATATTTTTGGCCAACAGTTGTGGGCATGTAATGGAGTGAAATTAGCTATGAAAGGGGGGATTAATTTCTTGTTCAAGTGAAATATGTTCGGACAGCGCGGCCGCGAAACTTTTGCCTAGAAAACGGACTTTTGCCTATATGGATTGTTTAAAGTGATCACAGCGTGACCACCGAAAGAGAAGGCCTCCGCATTGAAACGTAATACATTGTTACATCATCATAGATAGTGCATTGTTATTTGTATTTCTACCAATAGCAAGCCCTGAATTTGCACTATCTATGATGATGTAACAATACATTAAGTTTCAATGCGGAGGCCTTCTCTGTCGGTGGTCACGATCACAGGCAGACACATGGCATAAAACTTCCGCTGCCGTGGATCACTCGATCCTATAGGGAAATCTCACAAAAAATTTATTTTTAACAAAATCTGAGGAAGAGAGGTTATCTTTAAAGATATTGGCTACGTTGGGTATGTGACTGCTTTAGCTTTCAGTAAATGGGAGTGGCCATGTGTCTTTCTATGACAAACAATCATTTCATGGCGACCTAGACTTGTGAAAAGTGGAAGTTATTCATTGCAGTTTCTGCATTGCTCTAGAGTTTGTCGCAAAGGTCCAAGAATTCACACCCAAACTAAGGGGAATGTTTTGAACATTTGAAATTACGTGAGAAGAAAGTTCCCGAAGAATTGCTATTACATTAGAGACGCGACTGCTATAGGTCTCGCCTGTTCTAAGCGACCAACTTGTGCTTGAATCTGATTGGCTCTCGCAACTTCCGCTCCCAACTTTGGCTGCGATAGCTGTACTGAGCTTATTCAAAATGTCGGCTATAGTTTGTAATGTCATTGGCGAAAAATTCGATGCTGTCGCGATCGACCAATAACATTACAAAATAGTAGCCAGAAACCCGAAAACGGAAGTTGGCAGTACTCTGAGTTTCGGTTTCTTAATATCGTCAATAATTTCTGGCACAATACCGGCAGTACACAGAGAATAAATGAGAAAGTCGAGCGCGTCCTGTCAGGTCTGTATAGAAATATCATTGGTCTATCTATAGGCGTCCTTTTTGTTGGAAAAAGTTATATCGCACATCAGAGAGCTAAAGATTTGGATTTCTTGAATTTGGCCCGCTATTTTGATTCCATCCGATCAGCAGAGACTGGGCTCCGAGAACACATTTTTGGACATGTTGAGCAAGAGCGGTACTTACTTATTAGACAGGATATTCACAACCGCTCTCGAACGGTTGGAGCTATTGGAAACTTCCTTATTCAATTATCCGTATTTTACATCTGCAACATTTCAAAATTGCCTACGAAACCAGAGTTTTATTTTATTTTATTTTATTTTTGCACAAAACTTAACATTTCCTCTAAACTAATCAACACATCTACAAAAAAGCAACTTTCTTTTAAAGAGCACACTTCATTCTATAAACAAATTTGAAATTTTGCTTTGGTGCATACAAAAAATGATTCATAAGAACGTTGTACAGGGTGGCTCCCGTGTCCCTCTAGAGAAAAATGATTCCGACCAGATTTGCATGAATTTGTCAGTTTGGCATCTGCACTGTATTGGAACAGTTGATTGTAGATGTGATGCTCCTGTGCAACAACTCACGGAGTTTGACAGAGGTCGGATTCTGGGACTTCCAGAAGCCGAAACTGTAAATCCAGCCTTTGTGTGATTTTCGGTGAAAATCATGAACATTTGCCAAAAGTGTGCACGAAACTATAAATCCAAGCATTTTGGTGACTTTCAGTGAAAATCATGAACGTTTGACAGCAAGTGTTTTACAGCAAGAAACACTGCCTTACCCAGGAGCTGTACGACATCCATTTACATGTCTCTTCGTTCATACCACCTGAGATTCTGATGCCCCTTGTCGAGAAAGACGAAGTCAGATTGCAGGTCTTCAAGGAACATAAATTCGACGTCCTGGATGGTCTCATCGGCGTATCGCGGCGCAGATCAGTGGTAATGCTTTTGTGGTGGCTCGATGTTTTCAGCAGTGGTTTACGGAAGGAAAGCACTCACGTAGACCTGATTCTGGACGCCCACGGACTACTGACCCACGCCAAGACCGTCGAAATATACGAGAAGCTTTGGGCAACCGTACGGCATTCACAACAGAGATAACAGCCAGAGTAGAACCAGCTTTGTCAAGATGGACCATTGGTAACCGTTTACTAGCTGCAGGACTGCGGTTACGGATTCCTCTAGCCTGACTCCCACTTCTGCAACAACACCGTACTGCGCGGTTGCAGTGGTGCCGCGAAAGAGCCGACTGGAGAGCCTAATGGAGGTCTGTGGTCTTTAGTGATGAGAGCAGATTCTGCCTGTACACCAGTGATGGGCGTGTACGTGTGCGACGAAGAGCTACAGAGCGGCATCTTCCACAGTGCATCCGTTTACGGCTACATCCTACTCCTGGCGTAAGGGTGCGGGGTGCGTTCAGTTACAACCTGCGATCACACTTAGTGATTGTGGATAGAATATTGAACAGGATTCCATGCGCCTAGGGTATGGATAACAAGAGGGTAGCATGTTTTTCCAACAGGATAACGCCCCTGCAGACAGTGCCCGTGTTAGCTTGGAAGCTTACAGCATGTGGCATTACTTCGCTGGCCAGCGCAATCTCCAGACTTGTCGTGGAATATGATGGGAGGTAGCGTTCATCGTCGCTGCACACCAGCTGCAACAATTCCACAATTGCGCCACATCTTCAGGAGACCTGGAACAACCTACCCCAAGACAACATCCAGCATCTTTATGACTGTATGCATGCAAGAGTAGAGGCCTGCATTCAAGCTCGCGGCGGTTATATGACCTACTGAAGTGATCTATTGGGGCATGGGAGCCATCCTGTACAACGTTTTTCTGGGCCTATTGTTTTGCAATTTGAATCATGTCTTGTATGCCACCAATGCTTCATGTGTGCAAAATTTCAAATAAATCGACCCATTCCTTCTATATGTTGCATTTGTTTTGCCAGCAGTGTATATTAAATATTACAGTAATATTTTATAATATTTGGTTGCCCCGTCTTTTGCATTGATTATTGCTTTGATCCTTCGAGGAATTGATTCGTGTAAGTTTTTTCAACGGTTTTCGTCGGCGAGTTGCTTCTTTTAGCTCCGACTTGTTGGTTGGTTTTTGGAAATCTACCATTTTTTTCAAATCACACTAAAGGTTTTCTATTAGGTTTGCATCAGGACTTTGAGCTGGCCTGGCCATTTCATTTGTTGGATTCGATGATCTTCGCAATATTTGGCAACAGGCTGGGAACGGTGACATGGAGCATTATCTTCCTGAAAAATAAAATTGTTTGCATCACCAAACGAATCATCTAATGTTGGCAGAAGAAAATGATTTAAATATCCGTGTAGACTGCACTGTTGACAGTGTCATTTACAATATACAGTTTTCCAGGTCTGCAAACGTTACACATTCCCAAATCATTACTCCGTTTTTGAATTTGACACTGGAATTTAAACAATCGGGATGGAACTGTTCTTCTTTTGTTCTCCAGACAAACGCATCACTGCTGTCGCCATTTCCTAAGCATATTCTGCACTCGTCACTGTAAACAACTCGTTTCCAATCGTCCACTGTCCAGTTAGAGAGGTCTTTGGCCCAATTCAAGGGCTTGCGTCGATACTTCCTTGAAAGCAACGGCCTTTTCTGGGCTTTTTGAAAAAAAAACCCAGCCACGCTCACGCGATTCGTAGAGTTCTGTCACAGACGTTAATGCCGTGTTTTTCCCCCTCTGTTCATCAACCGAGATGTTAATTTTCGCATCTGTTTATAGATATGAATCAGCCTCCTCTTATCAGATGCAGGCGCCCTCCTTGATCGTCCAGATCTCTGTACATTTTGGACATTGCCGCTGGTCTTTACCTTGTACCACAGACATGATACCGTGCTCTGAAAACATTCCAACAATGTAGCGACTTGAACTTCAGCTTTTTCCCTTCCTTAAGCAATAATGAATCGAGTTTTAAATCCATAGACAGATCCTTATACAGGGTCGGGACACATTAATATGACCACCTCTCCTCAAACATGTTGGAACGTTCCATGATATGCATTAAAGAATCACTGCATATCATTAAAAGCTAACAACAGCAGACGTGTAGTAGCATCCGTTAACACAGCAATTGTCCCGTCAAGGGCAGAGCAAGTGACCTGTCGGACCTCCAAAAGGGGATGGTCATTGGCTATCGGGCCAAGGTGGGCAGCATTTCAGAAACGGCCACCTTTGTGAACTGCTCTAGGGCTGCCGTTGTGAAGGTGAACCGCGACTGGACGAACCAGGCAGTTTCGAGCAACTGTGGGGCCCTACGGGGCCATCAATCCTAGAGGCGAACGTCGGTTACAACGCCTGGCCAAGACCTGTCGGCGTGCCACCGTTAAGCAACTGACACAGCAAATAAACACTGGGGCCACTAGGCGTGTCAGCACCAAGACAGTGCAACGATCCCTCTTGAAGTTGGGGCTCCATAGCAGGCGTATGGTAACAGCACCCATGTTAACGCCTATGCATCGCCGAAAACGCCTCCAATTCGCAATGGACTATCACCATTGAACCTCGGCCGAGTGGCAAAGGGTTGCTTTCTCTGACGAGTCGCGATTTCTGGTGAACAGAGTGGACGGAGGATGGAGAATTCGCAGGGAAGCAACTGAGAATGGGCATCCTGATACCATCGTTGGCAGACGACAGGCTGGTGGGGGAGTGTGACTGTTTGGGGGATGTTTTCGTTGTCACCCCGGGACACCGTGTCTCACATCTCAAAGCCACCCCTACAACTATGCAAGGTCATGCTCTGAGTCTGCTGGACTAGACACTAAATGGTTCACTAGGAGCAAGCTGCTATCAACTGGCCAAACCATCACTGGGGACCTGTACTCCCAGCAATTGGAACGTGTGCAACAGGCATTGCAGCAGCATGAACCAGCATTGGTGAATCGTCTTCCTTCATGACAATGCCTGGCCACATATGACGCGAATGGCCAGGGAAACCATAGAGAGCGGCTTGGCTGGGAAACTGTGTCATCCACTTTACTCGCCAGATCTTGCTCCAACGGATTATTACCTTTTCCATTTTCTGGACAACGATCTTCGTGGAAAATTCTACACCAATGATACGGACCTGCGAAAGGCACTCACGGACTTCGATGAGTCCAAGACCGGCAAGTTTTACAGCCAGGGGATTGATCAACTGGAGACAGGTTCGCAAATGGTGCTAGATGCCAGTGGGGATTACTTCGAGGACTATTGATATGCTACACTTTTTATGTATCTCATTTTGTTTTCCGGAATTAAAAACAGCAAGAACTTTTGTGGTTACTTGATAGATAAAAGTGAGGTCTTTAAAACAAAGTTGCTTTTTTGTAGATGTGTTGATTAGTTTTGAGGAAATGTTAAGTTTCGTGAAAAAATGACTGACGGAGAAATAAATATCCGATATTTTTTGCCAAAAGTTGTAAATACAGGATGGTAAAAATTTAAGTTACACTATTCAGGGCTCTCTAGAGCCCGTTATGCTGGTCGGATATTGATAAAACTTGGAATATACCTTATGTAGACCATGGTGAAGAGATTTTTGCAATAAAATAATTAGTTCAAATTTCGACCACTAAGTGAAAAAGTGGCGCATAAAGAACAAGAAACCCAAAATATTTATTCACAGCATTTGTTTAATGTGTATTCCATTTGTATCAATCATATGTTTAAATCTCCTTATAGCCTGTTCAGCAATAACGCGAAGGGTTGCTTGAGGAATTGCTGTAACATGGCCTGATATGCTTGTTTCAATTCAGACAGAGCCTCTATGTTTCCTCCATAGACACGATCTTTCAGGAATCCCCCCCAATCCGAATTCACAGGGATTCAAGCCCGGAGAAGAGGAGGTCAGGTAGTCGGAAAACTTCTCGAACACGAAGCATTTCCTTCACTTTTCGGGCAATATGGAGTATTGTAGTATCTTGCCTGAAGACATTAGTCTCTATACATTCTCGTTCTGGTAAGGCAGGAATGACTGGTTGCTGCAGAAGTTACCAGTAATGGGCACCCGTGATAAAACACCTTTTAGGACTTTGAAGAACATTTTCCTCAAAGAAAAAGGGCCAAGAATGAAATCAGCAGTAAAACCACATTTTACAGTAATGAAATCAGAACTCATAGCCTGTTTAGGCACAACATTATAACTTGCAGTACCCCAGAGTATTCACAGCTCCATCTAGAGTAAAATGCGCCTCGTCTGACCACAAAGTATTCTAAGGCCAGGAAACTATGATTCCGATCTTGAGGGAGCAGATTTTGCACCACATAGATCTTGTAAAGATACCACTTTAAATTGCATCGCAGAACCTTTCGTACAGTAGACCAAGGAAGCGACAACTCACGCGACACCGCTCGAGCACTTGTTGAAGAATATTGGGAACCAGACGTTTTTTTCAACCACAGCAACAGCGACTTCTTCCACACTTATTTTTGAAATCCGTTTCCGTCATCTTCCTCTCAGCACATCCAACTCCCCAGTTTCTTCAAATTTAGTAATCATCTTTTTCAAACCATTACTTGTCACAGACCCTTTTCATACATCGAAATTCTCGCAGTGCAGCAGAACCATTCCTGTAGTTTTTGGTACAACAACTTGACCACTAAAGCTCGATCTTTCCTCTGTAAAAGCATGGTGAAGAACATGGGAGTGAAACTGATAGCTCTTTCTGTATTTCAATATGACAGCCTGACTAGTTATGTTTTGCGTATGCAGAGCTGAAGGAGAGCTGTAAAACTCTTAAAAAAGGTTCTTTTCATATATTTTTTAAGTAAACAATGATTGCCGTGACTTGTATGTTATTTAATTAATGAATTCATATTAATTTAAGTATTGGCAACTCTATTCTTTTTGTGTCTCAAGATGAGTTGAATGCATTAAGTTTTTTTTATTCAATTATATTTTTAAGTAATGAGTAAATAAGAAAAAACTTTAAAAATTTTCATTTAAAAAACCTTTCACTTTACAGAAAATGGGCACCTTACTCGTGCATCTTCTGCAATATATGAATGCTTGCAAAACATTGATGAGCATGTAAAAAAAAGAATGCAAATCTGAACATCTAACGACAGATTTCTTCCTCAAGCTCCTAGAGATCGTGCATCCAATAATTAGCTGGACTTCGTTATTTTGCAGCCGGGAGCATGCAGAAATGTTTTTTTCCGAAAATTGTTATTTATTTTATCAAAATAAAGCTCTGCCATTATTTGAAACAAGAAACTAAAATATGCTAAACGCTTGAATAAAATAAAAAAGTAGACTTTGAAACAAAATTGATTTTATTTATTCCATTGTTTTAATGTCAATTTTTAAATATGTTTTTTAAATCAGAAAATATTAATTTATTAAACTGATATTAATTGAAGTAAAAAAAGTTAAATTTCTGTTTAAAACTATACAAAGCTGCAAAAACACTATTTAATTTAATCATTTACATGATTTAAGTCATCATACTTTTTATTACTCACTGCAATGATTAAATAGTACTTCTTAAATCAAAAGTTGTTGGAATCCTTACATTTTATATAGTAAAACTGACGTGTCGTCTGCTATTCAGGACTAGTCGAACCCGTAGCGCCCTCGATGGCGCAAAGATTCCAGGATACGCTCTCATGAATGGACATTCCTCCTCTGGTAATAATAATGATCTATCTCTATGGTGAAGAATGATTTACAACTGATTAATGGTATTTTAAACCATTTTAAAGCTTTAAAGTTTTTAAAGGTTTTAAAGTTTTCTTAATTGGCTTAGTGCCATTTATTACATGATAAGCACCACCTAGTGGTCGAAATTTGAACTATTTTTATTGCAAAAAATCTCTTCCCGCTGGTTTACAGGGTGATCTAAAAGTCAGGAAAAACTTTAAAACTCAGAAAAAAGATTATGTTTGCACAGAAACTAGTGATGGTCGACACCGATCTGATACTATCGATACTAGGGCGATACTTTCAAAAACGATATTATCGCGATACCGATACTTTCGCGAAACCGATACAAAACCGATACTTTTTTCGGGTCTTCGATGTAAATTCCGGCGTTTTTTTGTTTCCATTATTAAACCAGTCTTTATTAGCTTTCAGATTATTAAATGTCTTTTCATGTGTATCCCTTCTCATTGGCCGCTTCATTTAACCCGTTATAATTTCGACCAATCCCATGCGGCCTTCCCCTTGCCGTTTCTGTATATAAAGAAGTTCTCGTTTGTAGGGTCTCATATCATACATGAATGACAGGATTTTGATCATGATATGCATCGAGGACAGGACACAGGACTAGCTCTTCAAGGTATCACCTCTACTCTCTTTTCAGGTATCATTTCATTACTCTCATTTCACGGTGCGTCTTTTTCAGGGCGATATTCACCTCCTGTTACGTCTTATGTGCTGGTCCCTGGCGTTGGAATTAATATTCCCGTAAACCAAAGGACACGTATCCATGGGCTGCACGGAAGATCCTCGTTGTAATAAATGTAATGAAAGGCACCAGTCAAGAGGTTGCCCCAAGATCAAAAGCCAAGACCCCCAAAAGTACATCAGATGTGGTGGACAGCACACATCAAGCTACACGAAATGTCCAAAATACCCCCAGGTTCAAAGGATGTCTAGTTCTAAAGTGACAGCAGGCAAATCCTATGCTGCCGCTGTGTCTACGCCGGAAGATAAAGGCCTCAACATCAACGACCTACCAGGTATGTATAAACAATTAGGACGTATCTTTCATCTGTTTTCTAATCTAGGCAAAAGTTACCCACAGTTGAGTGGGCTCCTTACGACCAACTAATTTTAGTATGGCTGCACAACGTTATACTGTAATCAACAAAGGTGAACTTCGGTGCGTGATATGGAACTCTAGGGGCATTCCCCGAAAGCGTATCGAGTTTCACAACTTTCTGATAAACCAAGAAATCGACGTTGCTTTCCTCTGTGAAACTCACCTCAAACCAAACCAAGATTTAAAGCTACCGTGGCTATTGTGTGTACCGTAAGGATCGAATGGCTTCAAATGCTGCAAGATGTGCGTCTGGGGGCGCTGCGATCATCATTAAGAAAGGAATTCAACACCAAGAATTAGTATCCAAGTCTTATGCAGGTATGGAATCGGCCTCCATCATTATCAATGACGTCTCCTGTGGTGAAGTGAAGTTCGTGGCGCTCTACAATTCACCTAAGCATTATCTTGACATTTGCGAGCTTGATGAACTCTTCAGTGGTGACACTCCAGTAGTCCTGGCTGGTGACCTAAATGCCAAACATCCAAGCTGGAACTCCAGAACGCAGAATTACAACGGCATGATTCTCTATAGGTACTTACAAGGTAGAGATGATATCTTCGCTGCTGGACCTGTGGAGGACACCTACTACTGCGACCACTCCCCTAGTAGTGACGTTTTGGACATCTCGCTCTTGAAGGGTTTCTTCAAACCGTACAATTTCTTCACGACTGATGACCTTTCTTCTGACCACAAGCCTGTGGCGTTGAACTTTGACAATGTTGACATAAATTTCCGAGAGGAACTCGTACATCATCAAGACTGGAAGCTCTACAAAGATATTCTTAAGGACTATGGCTACCATCCCGACGTTGCTTATTGTACAGAGGACATCACCAGATGTCTCAACAGTGCCATAGAAGCTAGTAAGCATCCATCAGAGAATAAACCTTCTCATCGAATCCAACTCACTTCTGGAATCCAATGCCTAATTGCTGAAAGAAACAGGACCCGTAGAATACTATTTCATGCCTAAGGTTTCTGCGTACTCTTTCCTTTTATCTTTTGTAAATATAAAGAAATTTTAGATAGGACATTATTTTCTTCTGAAAAAAGGAGCAATGCCTTCGATCTGCATGTCCAGTACTGGCTTTTTAATAGGATGCAGCGTCGTGAACCTCGGCTCAAAACCAAGAACAACAGGTTAGTGCGAAGAGTTCAAGAGGAGATAAAAGAGCTTCGGGACGCTAGATGGAATGAAAAACTCAAAAGCTTGGCGGCTCGCGACAATTCCATTTGGAGTATGGTCAGAGCTTTACAGAAGAAGAAGAATGTTACGCTTCCTCCACTCCGTACACCACAAGGTGACTATGTGCAAACTGATCAGGACAAGGCCCAAGTCATTGCAGATTCACTGGAAATGCAGTTTGTTACTCCTAACAACGATAAGCCCGAAGGCCAAATCATGTCTCAGCGTGTGGAAGAAGGTATTGTCAACTTTGATGATGTCCCACAGCATTTAACGAAGAACAGCATCGAGGCTGGAGAGGTCGCCACCATCATAAGTAAACTGAAAAAGAAGAAGGCTCCAGGAAGAGACAAGGTGAGTAATAACGCCCTTATAAATCTCCCGAAGAACTTTATTGACTATCTCACTAATATCATTAACGTCTGCTGGAAATTTTCTTACTTCCCTGTGGCTTGGAAGCAATCTATTGTGTTGAGTATCCCCAAGCAGGGGCAAAATCCTGCGATTCCGATGAGTTACCGACCTATTAGCCTGCTACCCACGATGTCCACAGTGTTGGAGAAAACGATTCTCGTCAGATTCCAAGACCATTGTCTAGCAAATGACCTTTTTCGGGAAGAGCAGTTTGGTTTTCGTGCTGCCTACTCTTGTCCGATGCAGATATGGAGGCTCGTTGAAGACCTGAGCACCCCCCTGAACCTCTCCAGGTACTGTGGGGTGGTATTTCTCGATGTCAGTAAAGCTTTGTACCAGGTGTGGCTTGAGGGCCTTGTCTACAAAATGATCAGAGACGGGTTCCTGCCGATTTGATTTTGTTGGTGAAATCCTTTCTTGACGGCAGATCCTATCAAGCCAAAATTGGAGAAAATCTTTCCACGCCCCGGTTGTAAAGGCCGGTGTCCCTCAGGGTTCTGTCCTCGGGCCTGTGCTATTTAATTACTTTATACATGATTTCCCGAAACACGGTAATTGTAATCTGTATTTTTATGCGGATGATACTGCCATTATGACATGGGCACACCAGCCGGCTCACGTTATCACTTGGCTGAAGTGCGCCTTGAAGCAGTTCGAAGACTGGTTTAACTCCTAGAAGTTGAACCTTAACGTCGGAAAATGCAAGGCTTTGTACCTCAAGCATCCCCCAGATTCTCTTGTTCTGTTTAATAAGAAACTGGACTGGGTGGACAACTACAAGTATCTGGGAGTTATCCTTGACTCAAGACTCATGGAACTAGCATATGTCCTATGCTCTGAACAAAGCGAAGAGGGCTAAGTACACTATCATAGCTCTCATGGGTCGCAACAGCGCCCTCAGCATTGACAACAAACTGCTTCTGTACAAATCGATTATCCGGACCATACTCCTCTATGGCATGCCTGCGTGGGCGACTATCTGTAAAACCAGATGGAGTGAAGTACAGTCATTCCAGAATGTTACCCTGAGGACCATTGCCCAGCTGGACAGAAGGACGGTGAAAAACCAATCCATCCACATGGATTTAAACATGGCCCATATCGGAAAGTTTATACAGATCTCCTTTTGATTATGATATAGAAGATGAAGACTCACGACAATAAACTTGTGAATGGAATACTGAAGAACTTATTGAATATGAACTGGCATACGAAGTATCGTAAACCGAGGCACGTTCTGGACGTCAATTTTGAAGATATTAGCAACGTCTCTTTCCCGGACTACTGGAAGATGTGATAATCTTCTTTCTCCTTGTGTTTTTTATTTCGTTTGTATTTTGTTTCTGACAATCGTCAATTTTATTTTCTTTTTTGTATAATATGGAAGACCGCTTGGGTTGGTTAGGCTTCTTGACTACCTCAGTGTATTTCAATTGGAGTTTATTCTGGTTGGATGAGCTTTGTGAAAGCGCTGCTTTCGTCCCATCCTAACAAATTTGTACACTTCACACTTCGATTGTCGATTGTCGAGTAGGGTCTCAACTAGTCATTGAAGAACATTACACGTATTGGGCCGCTGGCAGTGATAGTGGAGGCCTTTCGAGGGAACAAGAAGCCACTACAGTGTTACAACTGCCTGCGCTTCGGAACGTATCCATGGGCTGCACGGAAGATCCTCGTTGTAACAAGTGCGCAGAGGGACACCAGTCAAGAGATTGCCCCGAGATTAAAGGACAAGACCCCCCAAAGTGCGTCAGATGTGGTGGACAGCACACTTCAAGCTACACGAAATGTCCAAAATACCCCCAGGTGCAAAGGATGCCTAGTTCTAAAGTGACAGCAGACAAATCCTATGCTGCCGCTGTGTCTAAACCGGAAGATAAAGGCCTCAACATCAACGACCTACCAGGTATGTACAGAGGGTTGATTAAGATAAATTGAGACGACTTTGCAGTTCTGTTACGATGGTGTAATACCATGGCGCCACAAGCGGTTGTGTTCGATGTAAGAGCCACGTTATTGGACTATCACCCGGCACCGTACTTTCCACTGTAGTAGGCTGAGTTTGAGGGACTCCATGGGAAGTTCGTTCCACACCTGCTGACACACTTTCCATAGCCCATCAACGGTTCTTGGTCGGCGACTTCCGAGCCGTCGTTTCAGGAGACCAAAACCACAGAAATCCATCGGTGATGCGTCAGGAGATTTTACAGGCACATGAGAGAAGGGAATAACTCGTATGCCCGTCTCCTGTTCCATCTTCCTGTAGTAAGCCACAGATGACTTGGCAGTTTTCAGTTGTGTTCAGTCACTCAGCTGTGTGACCGCGCGCTTTATGACGTCGCTCCAGCCCAAGATTGTCATGAATTATTCTGGAGACTGTTGCCTGTGAAATACCTTTCCTTTTGGCTAGACTTCTCTGTGTGTGGGGATTTTCTTTGAGCACTTCAGACCGGAATTCTCGCACCACCTGAGCTGGGCATGTTGGCTGGGGCTTGTTTCTGGTCTGCTTCTCTGCTCGTCCATGTTCATTAGATGATCGCAATTTGTTCTTTTTGATTATTCGACCCGCAGTAGCTTTGGATACTACAATACCATTTCGTTTGCATAATTCCACAATGCACGAAAGACTGAAGTTAGCGTCGGAAAGGCCAAACATATACCCTTCCCAAAAAGCTGTCATTTTGGAAGCCATGTTTCAGCACGAAATGTCCCAAATAACAGCAACAAATGTATACAAAGCTAATCCCCATGAATGGTGGACGAGTCATGCAAATCACATTCCGTCAAGGTCATACGCGGCGTTTAAAGTCGTCTCGTTTTATCTGAATCAACCCTCCGTATAAGCAACTAGGACGTATCTTTCATCTGTTTTCTAATCTAGGCAAAAGTTACCCACAGTTGAGTGGGCTCCTTACGACCAACTAATTTTTAGTATGGCTGCACAACATTATACTGTAATCAACAAAGGTGAACTTCGGTGTGTGATATGGAACGCTAGGGGGATCCCCCGAAAGCGTATCGAGTTTCACAACTTTCTGATAAAGCAAGAAATCGACGTTGCTTTCCTCTGTGGAACGCACCTCAATCCAAGCTACCTGGCTATTGTGTGAACCGTAAGGATCGCATGGCTTCAAATGCTGCAAGATGTGCTTCTGGGGGCGCTGCGATCATCATTAAGAAAGGAATTCAACACCAAGTATTAGTCTCCAAATCTTATGCAGGTATGGAATCGGCCTCCATCATTATCAATGATGTCTCCTGTGGTGAAGTGAAGTTCGTGGCACTCTACAATTCACCTAAACATTATCTTGACGTTAGCGAGCTTGATGAAATCTTCAGTGGTGACACTCCAGTCGTCTTGGCTGGTGACCTAAATGCCAAACACCCAAGCTGGAATCCAGAACGCAGAATTACAACGGCATAATTCTCTACAGGTACATACAAGGAAAAGATGATATCATCGCTGCTGTACCTGTGGAGGACACCTAGTACTGCGACCACACCCCTAAACGTTTTGGACATCTCGCTCTTGAAGGGATTCTTCAAACCGTATAATATCTTCACGATTGATGACCTTTCTTCTGACCACAAGCCTGTGGCGTTGAAATTTGACAATGTTGACATACATTTCCGAGAGGAACTCATACATCATCAAGACTGGAAGCTCTACAAAGATATTCTTAAGGACATCGATCAACGTGTTGAAGACATCACAAGAAGTATCAACAGTGCCATAAAAGCTAGCACCTATCCAACAGAGAATAAACCTCCTCATTGAATCCACCTCACTCCTGGAATTTAGCGCCTAATTGCAGAAAGAAACATGACACGTAGAGTTATTCTATGTAATCTATATGCTAAGGTATTCTATATAATCTATAAGAGATGTACAGGGTGCTTTTGTAAAGGATGTGTCATGAGATACCTAACGATGTTCTGCGCCTTAAAATAAACACCAGTTTCCTCATACGTTTTGTCGAAACTGCAATTCTTAAAGGAGTAAACAGCTCGTGAAGTTTGGTAAAACTCCGCCCATGACGTAAACAAAAGAGCATGAAAAAAAATAAACACCTCCATTTGTTCCATTAATAGGTTTCTGCCAACTACCTGTGCACTAAAGTGTTGGTCCTAGATTCAACCACTCTCACAGCCCACCAAAAGATTCGTAATTACTTGACCTCAGAAATGAACTTGTCCACAATTTAGGAAAGATGTGCAAGTGGATAAATGATCGTCAGATACAGTATTAGCCTCTTTAAACCGGTTTACATTTCTTGTTGGCTGGTTTGCTCTTTGTGGTACGACGCCCATCCAGACTAATGACTGTTCAACGAACTATGCGATTTGCTAAGATCATTCATGAGCTTTTGTTTACGTTATGGGCGGAGTTTAACCAAATTTCACGAGCTGTTTACTTCTTTAAGGAATTAGATTTCGACAAAACGTATGAAAAAACTTGTGTTTATTTTAAGGTGAAAAACATCGTTAGGTATCTCATGACATCCTTTTCAAAAGCACCCTTTATAAGTGTAGATCTAATGAGAAAACGAATGAAAATAATGGTTTTATACGTAAATAATATTAATTTAACGCTTGTTCTTGATTCGTCCAAGTAATAACATCCATAACAAGTTAAGAGGAAAAAGGTTTTATCAAACCAAGCTTTTATAATGTTTTATTTAGTGGCAACAATACAGCTTAATTTTGCAAGAATAAACAATAGACACATTTACTCTCGCCATAACGAAATGTCCAATTGTTACAACAATCAATTCGTAGTAATGAGTTAGTACCATTAGAACACGAACCAATGAACCGATTTGAAAATGTTTTTCTTTATCATAAATTGTCATCGATTCTGCATAAGTGTGTCAAATTGCAGCTCCCTAGCTTGTCGGAAACTTGGCTTAATATTGATTACAAGATTTGACCTAAACAACTAACACAGCAAAATTAATAAAAGCTTATAATAATATTTATATCGTTCACTTCCTACGATACTATGCGAAGATTCCGTAATGCTTACTGTTAAGAGTTTTCATCGGACCAACAATATGCGCGGACCAACAATATATAGCTCTTGTCCAGCAATGCAAGGCAAAGTTTGTGCAACAAAAAGGCCAGTCGTGTTTGTGTCAAAAGCACGGTCTATAGATATTCATGGTTATCGAGCTCCATTGTTAAAATGAAGCTAAAGTTTCTAGTTTTGTTTGTGTGTTTGTTTGTTTGTTTGACAATGCTGTGTCACGAACAATATGCCACGCGCCAACAATAAGCGTGCGCAGCAACCCTACTTCTGGGGAAAGGGGGATCCTGGTGGTTGAGGGAAGGCTTTCCGGAACAACACACCACTTTGGCCCCTGCTTCTCGGAAGGATGGGAGGTCTGGATGAGCCCGTCCAGATCAATCGGCTGGTCGTCGCTCCTTTGGAGCTTCGGCCACAGGGTTAGGCGCTGCCTATATCCTCCTCGTATCCCTGGTGCCAATGTGCATCCCCTTGTTGGGCTCGGTGGTGGGTGGGGAGCGAGGGAGATGAATATTTATCCTACTTAATATGGGTAAACAAAATAAGCAAATTAACCAGAGACAAAAGAACGATCGTGAAGAGAGATCGAGTCGAAGACCGCCAAAGAATCCGAAGTTTTTGGAGATGAAATTGGCAAGTGGGGAGTCGTTTAAGACCATCTCCCCATTTCTAATTTCAAAAGAACTCAAACGCCTCGTTGGGGACACGAAACATGTAAAAAGACTGTTTAATGGCCATTTATTGATCGAGGTTGTTAAGGATAAACAAGCTACCACCCTTTTATCCTTAAAAAAGTTTGCTGGGAAAGCCATTTCGGTTTCTCCCCACGCAACCTTAAATTACAAAAAAGGTGTTTTCACGTGCCAGGACCTGGAAGGAATGGGGGACGAGGAAATCATTGCCGAATTGGATGATCAATCTGTTGTTGACATTCGCCGGATCGCTCCAAGGAGGAATGGTGTTCCTCATCCTACGCATTCCTTCATTGTTACCTTTGAGGGATCAGTTTTGCCTGATACCATCTATATCGGCTATATCCACTGTCACGTGAGACCCTTTATCCCCAACCCGTTGCGATGCTTCCAATGTCAGAAGTACGGCCACACGAGAACAAACTGTCATTTTAATGCAGTTTGTTGCAAGTGCGGCCTGCCCGGACATGAGATGGAAGATTGTTCAAACGAGTTCCGGTGTTGTAATTGTAAGGGAGCCCATTCTGCCCTTTCAAGAGACTGTCCTATTTGGCGGAAGGAAAAGAAAATCCAAGAGGTTCGCGTCCTTGGGGGTTTGTCTTTTCCAGAAGCACGTAGGCAGGTCGAACGGAATGAAGTCCGAAATTACGCTTCTGCAGTTAAGAGTCGTCCTTCTGTTATGACAGTTGGTACTATGACAGATATACGTATTGCGGACTTTTGTTGTGGAACTTCCACCCCCACAGAACCATCTGCTAACGTTAGTCGGACTTCGAATCCCATCATACAACCAGGAACTCCTCCAAAAACTTCGGAGAGAGAAGATGGGAAGAAGCGCTCGTCAGAGGCGTCACCTTCCTCTGACCCCTCCAAAAAGCGTGTAGTAGAGACTACACCAAATTCTCCAGTTTTGGGGGGGAGGGCCAGACTTCCCTTTAAACGTACAGATATCTCCTATCGAGGAGATGGAGTTATCTCGGGAGTTTAATCCTACATCTTAAAACCTTCATCATGGCACTATTACAATGGAACCTTAATGGATTCTTTTGTCGCTTAGAAGACCTAAAGCTCTTGGTCAATAAGTTCTCCTTCTCCTTATTGGCTTTGCAAGAAACGTTCCTCTTGCCAACCCAGTCTCCTACCCTAAAAGGGTTTAATTTTATTAGGAAGGATTATACTTCGGGAAATAAAGCCTGTGGTGGTGTTGCCATCTTAGTCCAAAGATCCTTGCCTTTTACTACCATTAATTTAACATCGAATCTCCAGGCGGTAGCAGTTAGAGTGTTATTCAAAGACCTCTCACCTCTAACTGTTTGTTCACTGTATCTACCTCCGGATCAATATACGGACGAAACATCTTTGTCATCTCTACTGTGTGAACTTCCAAGCCCCTATCTAGTTCTGGGTGATTTTAACGCCCATAACCCCATTTGGGGGTCTATAAAGCTCTCTGAAAGAGGATATATGATAGAGAAAGTTTTGAATGCTTTTAACATCAATTTGTTAAACGATGGCTCTTCAACATTCCTCCACTCAGCCAACGGCTCTGCGTCATGCATCGATCTATCTATATCCTCTTCATCTTTCACACCTAATTTAGCCTGGAGCGTATTCTCAGATTTACTTGGTAGTGATCATTTCCCGATCAGTATTTCCCTGAGTTCTTCTACTTTTTCCAACCCTCTACCACGTTGGAAATTGGATAAAGCAGACTGGCAGGTCTTCCAATCCCATCTACAGTTTGAGAATAAAACACCCTTTCCGTCTGTAGATGAGGCTGTAGAGGATTTCACTACCCGCATCCTCCAAGCGGCAGAACAATCCGTTCCAAAATGTCGATCCTCTTCGACGAAAATACCAGTGCCATGGTGGAATGAAGAATGTGCCCTAGCGGTTCGAGAACGTAAGAGAGCTCTCCGCATTTTCTCCGTACAACCAACTCTTGAGAATCTTATCACTTATAAACAGAAAAAGGCCAGTTGTAAACTAATCATTTCCACAAATAAGAAACTCTGTTGGAGGGATTATATTTCCTCCATTAATAGGAACACCCCTCTTCAAACTGTATGGAACATGATTAGGAAAATAAATAGGAAAAGACTCCCGGATAAACTCCCTTCTCTCACTGAAAATGGTCATACATACTTTGACCCAAAGGAGGTAGCTAATATCCTCGGAAGGACATTTGCTGAGGTTTCACAGATAAAACATTACTCAGCCTCCTTTCAAAGACAAAAACGTATCGAAGAATCGCAAGCTATAAATTTCAAATCCCGAAACCTCGAAAAATATAATCTCCCGTTTACTTTACGGGAACTGCATTATGCCCTTCGTTGCTCCAGTGATTCTGCGCCAGGCCCAGATGGAATCTTATATGCTTTCTTGAAGCATTTACCGAGGGAAGCTTATGCTCACCTTCTCTCGTTATTTAACTACGTTTGGTCATTAGGAGAGATCCCAAATTTGTGGAGAGAAGCAATTGTTATTGCTATTCCAAAACCAAATAAAGACCACTCTTGTCCTTCAAACTATCGACCAATAGCACTAACTAGTTGCATGTGCAAAGTCCTGGAAAGGATGGTCTCTGTCCGACTTATGTGCTATCTGGAAAAAAAACCACCTGTTGTCCAGATTTCAGTGCGGTTTCCGCAAATCCCGCTCAACTGTTGATCACCTTCTTCGGTTGGAGCATGAGATTCATTTTGCACAGAGACATAAACAACATGTTGTAGGGGTGTTCTTCGATCTGGAAAAAGCCTATGATACAACTTGGAGGCATGGAATAGCAATACTTTTGCGGAAGTATGGCCTTATAGGACACCTTCCCTCTTTCCTGTGTAATTTCATGGCGAACAGAACATTCCGAGTTCGCGTTGGGTCAACGATCTCAGACCCTTTTACGCAGGATAATGGTGTCCCACAGGGAAGTGTGCTGAGTCCATTTCTTTTCCTCATTGCTATGAATGAGGCTTGTTCACAACTTCCATCCACTGTGAACTATTCCCTGTACGTTGACGATATTGCCATCTACTGTCGAGGGTCCTCAATGTTCTTTATTGAGCGTCAACTGCAACTGGCCATCAACAAGCTCGTAACCTGGAGCAACGAAGTAGGATTTAAATTTTCACCCCAAAAAACAAGGGCCGTTCACTTTTGTTTTTTGAGAGGTCTCCATCCAGACCCAGACCTTACACTTTATGGATCCCCTATTTTAGTGGTGGACTCACATAAATTCTTGGGTCTGACATTTGATAGAAAATTATCATGGCTCCCTCATATTCGTAATTTAAAAGCGAGATGCTTACAAGCCATGAATGTTTTGCGCTCTATTTCCGCTACCAAATGGGGCGCTGATAGGAAGATGCTCTTGTTTTTATACGGCTCTCTAGTTAGATCTAAATTAGACTATGGAAGCATTGTTTATGCCTCAGCTTCAAAGAGCACTTTGAAGCTGTTAGATCCCGTCCATAACCGAGGCATAAGAATTGCCACAGGAGCTTTCGCAACAAGCCCGGTAGAGAGCCTTTATGTGGAGGCTTCTGAACCCCCATTATGGTTTAGAAGAGCCAAACTCCTCCTCAAATATGCTCTTCGCGTATATGGTGAAAGTGAACATCCAGCTTTTGCCTGTTTTTTTGATAAACCTAGTATTCCTCCCCATCACTCTTTTAGAAGCATTAATAATTGGTTCCAAAATCTTCTGGAGAGCCTGAACCTCCCATTTCCAGCCATGCATAGCCGAGAGGTTAGACAGGTCCCTCCGTGGATTTTCCCCCAACCAGACATAAATTATAACTTATTTTCTGGGAAAAAATCAAATTTTATGGAAGCTGAAATTAACGCACTCTTTAAGGTTTTTTTAGAAACCCTTCCTGATGGCTTCCACATATATACAGATGGGTCCAAATCAGAGGACGGGGTTGGCTGTGCGTTCCTTATAGATAACAGTGTATTTTCATACCATTTGCCAAACGAGTTCTCCATCTTCTCAGCGGAATTGGTAGCCATAGCCAAAGCGTTAGAGTTCGCTTTTAATTATCCAAATTCAAACATCTGGATATTCACTGATTCACTGAGCGCTTTGCAATCTTTGGAATCATTTAATTCTATAAACCCGTTTGTTCAAAGAATCCAGGAATATCTTCATTACCTGGATTCTCAAGGTACCAGTATTCATTTTGTCTGGATCCCTAGTCACATGGGTATCCTACAAAATGAACGGGTCGATAAGGCGGCAAAACACGCGATTACTCATTTACCGATCTCTGAATTGCTTTCAATCCCCGAGCATTTGTACCCGGTGATTTCCAAAAAACTCAGATCTTCTTGGCAGGATTCTTGGTCTCTGAACCCTGCTAATAAATTATTTGAAATAAAGCCTGCCATCACACCGTGGTCATTACCTTGTCTAGCAAACAGGCGAGAAGATGTCGTTCTTACTCGGCTTAGGATTGGTCATAGCCGTCTTACTCACCTCCATTTATTAAAAAAAGAACCAGCGCCAGTGTGTTCTTGTGGAGCAATGCTGACTATTAAGCATATTCTAACCCAGTGCCCTTTACACACTAAGTTACGACGCTCATTAGGGCTGAATCATTCCTTAGATTTTTTGTTGGGGAACAACCCCATAATTTTTAAAAAAGTGTTTCTTTTTTTAAAAATTATTCATGTTTTTAAATTCATATAGTCATCCTTTTATTGCTTTTGCATTGTATATATTTGATCATTAAGTATAGGTTTCATTTAGTGCCATTTACACACTAATCATATTCATCAGTTTTTTTTTAGGGGTCAACTCAGAAGAAAATAGATTTTAATCACCTATTTTATAGTCAGTTAGTGCCCTTTACACACTAATGACTTACACAGCCCTATGCTAATATTTCTTATTACGGGCGAACCCTGGCGAAAAATTTCTGTTTTTAAATTTATTAATGATTTTAAAATCTCATAGTCATAGTTTTTATTGTTTGTCCATCTTTGTCACTCAAGTTTTTATAATTTTTTTTCATTTGATTTTTTAAAACTTTTGGCCCCTTAAATTGTGGGTTTTTAAACTTTCTGTCGGGCGCAAAATGGCCATAGCAGCCGACGCCCTAAAATTCCAATCAACCAACCAACCAACCAACAATAAGCCGCAGACCAACAATATGCCACAGACCAAAAATATGCCACGCGCCAACAATATAGCTCGAGCCAACAATATGCCGACGGATAAACAAAAGCAGTCTGTTCTATATATAAAAAGGATATTCGGTTTTTTTTTTGTGTGCCAACAATCGGCCGAGGTGCTTGCGTCAACAATCGGCTGCCCGTACTTTTATATGGCGTCAACAATGGTTGATGCACGCGGAAATCTCCATTACTCAATCAAAACGCAATCGTTTCATCTATATCCATACAAATTTAATTAAAATAAATTAAAAAATAAGAACAGATTATTTAAACGATAAACAAATAAAATAAAATAATTAAATGCACAAATTAATAAAAAAAATCAGTAAAATAATTAAATTTAATTATTACCTTCAGGATATTGTTATTGTGAAAAAAAATCTATTTAATTCTAATCGCATGCGCATGTTTTACCAAATTGTCTTTTGCATTATTTATTAGCCAAATGTATAGAAAAAGCCCAAGCAAATTCAGAAAGATATCGTCGATAGAATGAGTTGAATTTCAGTTCTCTCAAAAATAAACAAAACGATAAGGGGTTTTCTCCAAATTTTTATTTTTGGATCGGACACCAGTATCGACTTCTTCTCCTTACGCTGACATGAAAAAATACTGACTTCATATAGACAATTTGGTAACGCATGAGCAATTAAACATTCTTTAGTAAAAATGCTCATATTTCATCAAATGTTTAATATTTTTATATTCTGATTGCAGGGTGTTGTCTATACTGTAGTTCGTCAAGTTTCCTGAAAATGGCATTGCATTGTGTTGAAAACCCTGCATGTTATAAATAAAAAACTTACGAAAGCATTTCGTTTTTTTTTAAGAAACTGATGGAGGAAGTGATTACCTTTTCGTGATAATAGAGGGCGCTAGCCGCCTCTCTCTGTACATGAAATCTACTATGTAATTTCCGGTAAAAAAAAAAGAGTGTCTATCTACCCATCAACATGGTGTATGTACCGTTTTTTCTCGTAACCTTTCATACAACAGGTTATGGGCCCAGCACGCTTCCACTGCGCCAAAACTTTCGCCTGACCAACATACCTGCTTCAACTGTCATGAAAGAGGACATAAAATGGCTGACTGTCCGAAATCGGCACGGCACATCAAGGCAACAATGGCCGCGACATCTTCTGAGTCGCCTACAAATGAAAAACGACGACCAAGCACAGGAGTCCTGTTCCATGCCCTAATAGCATCGACCCCAAGGTCTGATGAATGGTACTTTGATTCTGGAGCATCACGACACATGACGGCATTACGGCATATAATAACCGATTATGTTGAAGAGACCCCATGTAACGTTTTGACTGGCAATGGCCCCTTGCAATTGAAGGGACATGGTAACGTAACGCTGATGATTGAATGTAATAATGTAGTTACAGAAATGACATTTACAAATGTTTACTATGTACCGAACCTCCCAGTCAACTTGTCATCGACAAAATGGCTCACGAAGAGACATGGTCTGAATCTCTATCAAACTGGTGAACGAATGCATCTATACAGAGATAATACACTGTTACTAACTGGAACTGGCCTTAGTGACGAGCTCTACACACTTGATTTAGCATCTGACAAAAACGCCCTTGTAAACCAAGCCATACCTAATGATGGAATCGAATTATGGCATAGACGAATTGCACATCTAGGGCGAGATAACTTGCGACAACTCAAAACAATGGCGAATGGTATAGACTTCATTGACAACGATTTTCATTGTTCAAGCTGCTTCAAAGGTAAACAACCACGTTTGCCTTTTCCGAAAGTGAAAGCTACAAGAGCAGCTAATATACTAGAAATCATTCACTCAGACATTTGTGGACCGATGGAAAAAGAATCATACGGAGGAGCACGATACCTATTAACGTTTATTGATGACAAGACAAGATATACAACAACGTATTTCTTAAAATATAAATCCGAAACTACAGCCAAGTTCATTGAGTACAAAGCAATGGTAGAGAACCAAACTGGACGACATATCAAGGTTCTAAGGAGCGACCGTGGCACAGTACACAAGTCAATCGATGGCCGACGTACTACGGGAAGCAGGGATAGTCCATCAAGTTACAGCAGCGTATACACCGCAACAAAATGGCGTCGCTGAAAGAACTAACAGAACATTATGCGAACGAGCTAGAGCAATGCTTTTTGACGCAAACTTAGACAAACGGTACTGGGCTGAAGCTGTTCACACTGCTGCTTTTCTAAAGAACATTTCACCAACTCGAGCTGTAAGAAAAATGTCACCATTTGAAGCTTGGCACGGTAGAAAACCAAATTTAGAATACCTTCGTGTTTTTGGATGTAAGGCATTTGTCCAAATACCACAAGTCAAACGTCGAAAATGGGACCCAAAATCAGAAGAACTTCTGTTTATTGGATACGCAAACAACTGTAAAGCTTACCGATGGATAAATCCTCAGACACACGCAATTGTTGAATCCAGAAATGTGGTGTTCAACGAAAATGAAATGTTCATGAAATTGAACCGAGTTCCGGAACTGGACACAACTTCTCACTTCATTATCCCAGATGTACCTACATTACCCGTAACAGAATTCCCAGCGGAAACCAATAAAGAAAAAGATGAACTTTCAGTAATTGAAAAGCAAAATGATGAACCTCCGAAGATAGTTGACAGAATCATTGAACCCCCTGAGCTACAGCGTAAGTCAACAAGAGTACGAAAACCTCCTTCCCATTTTGATGACTATATAACTTATATGGGAAAAATAGATGAAAACTATGACGATGACCTCCCAATATTGGCTTTAATGATCAATTCTGAAACCAATATTGTTAATCCATGCTCAATTGATGAATCATTAAAACGCGCTGATGCTGAAGAATGGAGAAGGGCCATAAAAGAAGAATTAGATGCCCACGCTTGCAATGAAACTTGGGAAGAAACCACCCTACCAGAAGGACGAACTGCAATTGATCTCAAATGGGTCTTTAAGCTCAAGACCAAACCAGACGGCTCTATCGACCGGTATAAAGCACGCTTGGTTGCAAAAGGATGCAGTCAAACACCCGGAATGGATTTTGACGAAACCTTTTCTCCAGTAATCCGGTATTCATCTCTACGCAGCCTACTAGCATTTGCAATCATGAATGATTATGACATTGAACAGATGAACGCGGTCATGGCTTTTGTACAAGGAACTTTAGACGAAGAAATTTACATGAAACTTCCAACGCCTTTTGAAGACAGCAGAGAAGGGCGGATAACGAAGACCAATAAAGTTTGCCGACTTCGAAAGACGATATATGGATTGAAACAATCTGGCAGAGTCGGGAATAAATTACTCGACAAGAAACTTCAATCGATCGGTTTTAGACCAGCCGCATTCGACAACTGCGTCTACATCAGAGAAAGTACGAACGGACTGCTAATAATAGCTGTCTATGTTGATGATCTACTGATATTCGCCAAAGATTCTCGTTCGATGAGATGGATTAAAACGGAACTCTCAAAAAGATTAAACATGAAGGAACTTGGTCCTGTGAGAAGCATTCTAGGAATCGAAGTAAATCATGACAAGGCAAACGGCATAATGACGCTAAGTCAAAAGAAATATATTTCTGATCTCCTACGCAAATATCACATGACTGATTGCAATGCAGTTACCACACCGTGTGAAGGAAACCTGCAACTATCGAAAATGCAATCTCCAACAAACGATATGGAACGAAATGAGATGAGGAGCATTCCATACCGATCGTTAATTGGAAATTTACCTTATGCTGCTCAAGTGACGAGACCAGACATTGCGCATATTGTAGGAGAGTTGGCAAAATTTTGTGAGGATCCTGGTCAAGCACATTGGTCAGCAGCAAAGCGCGTGCTTAGATATTTGAAGGGAACTGCGGAGCTGGCGTTAACGTATCTACGAGATGGCAATCATGAAATCGAAGGATATAGCGACGCAAGCTTTGCCGACTGCACTGACACAAGACGATCGACCACAGGATACGTGTTTCTTCTTGCTGGTGGAGCAATTACTTGGAGCAGCAAACAACAATCCACGGTAGCTGCTTCCACGACCGAAGCTGAATATATGGCACTTTCAGCAGCGACAAAAGAGGCGATCTGGTTAAGAAAGTTTGCTCTCGAAATCCTGCAAACGACAGCACCAATTACTCTGAATGGCGACAACAAGGGTGCGATTGATCTAACCAAGAACACCATTTTCCACAATCGCACCAAGCATATTGATGTTAGACATCATCTGTGCCGAGAAGCTGTCCAGCGAAGCCAGATTAACATCAAGCGGATTGACACCAAAGAGATGGTTGCAGATTCCCTAACAAAATCTGTATCACGTGTGAAAAATGACTGGTGCAGAAAGCAACTTGGTTTGACCACTTGCCGAACGATCAAACCAGGGGGAGTGATGGAGGAAGTGATTACCTTTTCGTGATAATAGAGGGCGCTAGCCGCCTCTCTCTGTACATGAAATCTACTATGTAATTTCCGGTAAAAAAAAAGAGTGTCTATCTACCCATCAACATGGTGTATGTACCGTTTTTTCTCGTAACCTTTCATACAACAGAAACCTTAATATCTCCATGACTATACGAGCTATTCTCATACAAATGAATACAGAAAAGTAAAACAAGCCTGTTAAGCATATGCTACAGCTACAATGCATTTCAAGCATTATTTTTTAAAGGGTGATCCAAACATTATATTTTTTGTTTAATTCCTATTTGCCTTCGGGACAAAACCTTCGATAAAATATTTGGTGTATAACATGCTCTTTACTCCTTTGAAGTTTCAGGATAATATGTCCAGTATTTTTTTAAATATCCGACAAAGCGTCTAAAATCGAAAGTGTCCAATTACTTTCTTCCAATCAGTGTATATTATTGATGGAAATAAAACAACAAAGCATGGAAAGAGAATTTTTAAGAAAATTATTATCGTCAAAGGAATACTGGCAACACCCCCTAAAACAAAGCTTTGACACCAAATTTCTGACGTCATTAGAAGAGGATTGTCATCGGCAGCTCATGTAATGGTGTAGATACACGAGCTGGATTTTTAAATAGAAATCATGGAAATATTATATTTATTTTTGTAAATAAGAATTCACAAAGTGTAATGTATAAAAAAAATAGCAATTTATTTAATTTTAGCATTATTATTTAATTTCAGCTAAAGAATAAAAATTGAAATTGACATTTGTAACAATTAAAAATGATATAATTTTTAAACAATTCTAAAATTAACAGAAATTTTTATCAGGATTTGAGTTAATATAATAAACAAAATATAATTAATAATTACGATGGTTTGTATATGGCGCCATTTGCCAAGTCAATCCTCTTCTGGTCACGTGAGTATGACGTTGAGAACTTGGTGTCACGGCTTTATTACAGGGGGTGTTGATACTGGACGTGCATTATTATGATGTCGCCTTCTGTCCACGGAATATGAGCAATGAATTCTAGCCAACTTTTATCCTACAGGCGGATGAGTGGATGACATCCAATGTAAATAAATATGTTATTTACTGCATATGACCTTAAAAAAAATAAAGCTGAGTTCTTTATACGTTATCGTAGTTTTTGTTGTTAATGTAGTTTTTGTTGTCATTTATTGTTCAGATGCCAATTTTTTTTAATAGCTGTTTTAATACCCTACGGTATTACATAAAAAAATAAACTATATATGCAACAAGAAATATTGTATGTAGACAGTCATTAAATTTTTTGTCGCAAATTTAATCTCCTAACTGAACCAGATAATACCCTCAAAATACAGTGTATTTGTTATTGTACAGAAACTGGTTAGTAATATTTCAGTTAACTGATGGGTACAAATTCTATTACTCCAAGTCAGTAATGATAAAATATTGGGAAAATGAAAAAGTAAGGGGGTTAAAAAAAGAGAAATAAACACTGTTTGTAACTAAAAATTTTAGTTCTTAGCCAGTTACGAGGGTCAAAACCCGTTTTAAAAAGGGGATTTTTTTATTCAAGAAAAACTATAAATGAAAAAAAAACCGAAACTTTATTGAATGCTTTATTTCTTGAAATATTTCTGATTTAATTACTCTTGAGCACGCGAATAGAAACCGAGTCATCCGGTGATTGTCTGTACTGTGCTGTGTCCATAAATTTAATAGGCAGTGAAAAACTTTCCATAGCTTTGAGGTTCGCTGTTGTGTCAGTGGTTACAAAATTTGAAGAAATTATTAACACCAATATTCTTAGAATTTTAGCAGAAAAAAAAGCTGCAAACCCTGGAAATTATAATTGTTCGTTGATTGATTTGGATTTTTCAGCATCAGGTTTTACAAAAATTTTCAATGTTGACTTTAATCAGACAAAATATCCAAAACATTTAATAAAAGCCAATTTAATGCCCGAAGCAAAATCATTTCCAAATAAAAGCCAATTTAATGCCCGAAGCAATATTGACTTCATATTGACTTCATATCAGCGTAAGAAGAAATTGATACTGGTGTCCGATCCAAAAATGAAAGTTTGGAGATAGCCCCTTATCGTTTTGTTTATTTTTGAGAGCAACTGAAATTCGACTCATTCTATCGGCAGAAATCTTTCTCTATTTTCAAGATATTTGCTTGGGCTTTTTATATGAGTAGCTCTATACATTTGGCTAATAAATTATGCAAAAGACAATGTGGTAACGCATGCGCTTACGCAGTTAAACATTATTTAGTAAAAATGCTCATATTTCATCAAATATTTAATAATTTTCTATTCTGATTGCAGGGTATTGTCTGTATTGTAGTTTGTCAAGTTTTCTGTAAATGGCATTGCATTGGGTTGAAAAAATTGCATGTTATAAACAAAAAACTTACGAAAACATTTCGACCTTTTTAAAGAAACCTTTATATCTCCATGAATATACGTCCTATTCTCATACAAATGAACACAGAAAAGTAAAACAAGCCTCTTAAGCATATGCTACAGCTACAATTCATTTCAAGCATTATTTTTTTACAGGGTGATTCCAAACATTATTTTTTTGGTTCACTTCTTTGCTGTTCCCCTATTTGCCTTCGGGAGAAAATTTTCGCTGAAATACATGCGGTGTAACATCCTTTTTACACCCCTGAAATTTCAGGATAATTCGTCAAGTATTTTTCTAGATATTCGACAAAACGTCTAAAATCCAAAGTGTCCGGTCATTAATGGCAATATGGTGTATATGGCTAATCTGTATTTTCTAATGAATATAGAGCCCAAAGACTATCATGGAGTTTTCAATGCGACAGAGAGACACCAATCACCAATTTACACATTTGTGGCAATCACTATGTGGCTCTACCCCTTGTAGAAAGAAAGTCATGGCAGAAAGTAAATTCCACATATTATTGTCAATTTTATGCAATGAGGCAGGCCCGTACCAGAATTTTATTTCGGGGGAGGGGGGGGGGTGGCCGTATTCTTCTAGCGGTGGGGGTCCTCCGAGAAACAGGATAGAAATGCTTCTAGCAATACATGTAGAAGAGAAACAGACATTCCTGAGAATAAGAAACGATTTGAGAATCAAAAAGTTATGGTTTTGACTAAAAATACCTTTGATTGTCCTCAGACGTGTCAGAATAATTATATAAGAAATGTTCACTAAAAAGAACTCAATAAATTTTTTTTCTTTTTTTTCCCTTGAAGAAAAGTAAAAATATCCGCAAAAATCCCGTTTTTAATTATTAAGTTTTAATTTTTATTTATTTTAGGTTTGAACGAAAACACTTGAAAATGAATCTTTAATAACGAACACACTAAAATCAACAACAACAACAAAAAAAAATTGAAAATGGACACAATTATCAAAATAATTGTGCCAGGTTATAATAGTAACAAGAATGATTTTACCGCCAAAGCGGATAAAGGGAGCACATTTTCTTGTTATGGATATATAGAATTAACCAACATTTTAAAACACTTGAGAGTAAATAAACCATTAAGGAATGACACAACTAAGTACCGAAAGATTAAACTAAACCATTCGCGGAACTATATTTTTAAACGGCCCTATGTTAACATTGGAAGTTTCTAATGGACCATTATGATACCATTAAACCACGTACCTTTGAAATAATTTCAACTATCATTAATTTTACGTTATATTCATTCATGACACATCATTCCAAGTTGTTTGATATATTACATGCCATATTTTAGCATTGCAGTTTCAATGAACCATAATGGTTCCACTAAAACAGGATGGTTCCACTAACCAGTTTCCTTGAAACCAATTTCGATTATCGTTAATTTTACGTTATATTCATTTATGACACATCATTCCAAGTCGTTTGATATATTACATGACATATTTTAGCATTGAAAGTTCCAATGAACCATAATAGTTCCACTAAACCAGGTTCCTGGAAACCAATTTGGACTATCATTAATTTTACGTTATATTCATTAATGACACCTCATTCCAAGTCGTTTGATATATTACATGCTATATTTTAGCATTGAAAGTTCCAATGAACCATCAGGGTTTCACTAAACCAGATTCCTTGAAACCAATTTGGACTATCAATAATTTTACGTTATATTCATTCATGACACCTCATTCCAAGTCGTTTGATATATTACATGCCATATTTTAGCATTGAAAGTTCCAATGAACCATCATGGTTCCACTAAACCAGGTTCCTTGAAACCAATTTGGATTATCATGAATTTTACGTTATAATCCTTCATGGCACCTTATTCCAAATCGTTTGATATATTACATGCCATATTTTGGTATTGAAAGTTCCAATGAACCATAATGGTTCCACTAAACCAAGTTCCTTGAAACCAATTTGGACTATCATTACTTTTACGTGATATTCATGTATGATACATCATCACAATTTGTTTGATATATTACATGCCATATCTTATCATTGAAAATTTTTGAAGGTGTCATAAAGGTACCATTAGTGCACGTGCCAATGTTTCGATTTCAACAATTTTCAAAATGGTTCATTTCCTGAACCATATTTATTGGCCGAAATAGTAATTTATATTCGTTTGTATCTCGTCATTAAGATTTGTTTGACATATTACTTAATATATCTGTCCATTGAAAATTGCTAGGTGGGGTCGTGATGGTGCCATTTGTAGACGTGCTAATAAACCGATTTAGATAAAATTTATGATTTTTTCATGGCATGTACCATATTCATCGACTGACGAAAATAGTAATGAATAACCGCATCTATCTCGTTATTACGATTTGTTTGATATATTACTCAATATTTGTTCCCATTGAAAATTGCCGGGCGGAAAAATAGAGGTACCATTTGTGCACATGCCAATGAACCGATTTAGATAATATTTGTAACTGGTTCGTGCCATGAACCACATTCATCGACTGACGAAAACAGATTTTTAAAATCTTTCATAACCTCGGAGGAGTTTGAGTTACAGACAGACAGACAGACAGACAGACACACGGACAGACAGACAGACACACGGACAGACACGTTTCCCCACACTGATAGCATAAAGCACCTTTTGGTACTTAATAAATAAATATGAAAACTAAATTGTAAATTACTATTTAAATAGGCTAACGTATAGAGAGAATTTAAAAGAATAAACTTGAAGAATGAAAGGTAAATGGAGAGTGAAGTTATTCCTCATACACTTAAATCAATAAAAGTTCTTTAATATGTAAGAATTCTCACATAATGTTAAACGAAGTGAGGCTCAATTGCTGAAGCGTTATGTGTAAGCATCTATTAGATTTTCATATTAAATTAATAAAGTCTTATTGAAGCAAGCGATTAACCACTATTAAATTAATTAGTAATGAGATTTAGATACCATTAAGCCTAAGAGTACTATACTCTTGATTCAAATAAGCTATGGATAACAACAGATCTAATAACGCGTAAGGAGTTGGTTGATATATTACATGCCATATCTTAGCATTAAAAGTTCTATAAATTC
>JAHWFO010066747.1:5388418-5418556 GCA_023313115.1 Rhysida immarginata | reverse complement strand
TGTTACGAGTCGTTTGATATATTACATGCCATATCTTAGCATTGAAAGTTCCAAGGTTACCATATGGTATCATAGGGCACCATTAGGGCACGTGCTACTAAACCAATAACTATGATCATTATTTACACGTGATATTCACTCATGGCACGTTATTACGAGTCGTTTGATATATTACATGCCATATCTTAGCATTAAAACATGTACTACTAAACAATTCAGACATCACTATATACCGTTATATTCATTCACGAGACATCCTTGCACGTACACGTGCCATTAGACCGATACTTGCTATTACTAGTTACTCTTTTATATTCGTTCATGATATGTTGTGACAATTTGTTTGATATATTACATGCCATATCTTGTTATAGGAAATGTTTAAGAGGGTATCATAATGGTACCATTAACGCACGTGCTATTAGAGCACGTACTTATTCTTGCTATCTCACGTTCGTACTTCTGCGTACTCTGTCCCATTTTAATGGATTGGTGAAAACAGACTGTGAAAAAGTTAATTCGTTTTCAAGTTATCGTAATAAATGCTAAGCTCCCTAAGAATAAAAAAATTCTCTTGATTTAGGGACCGAACTGCCCTGTTAATAATCGTCAAACACGTGCATCCTGCACGCACACCATCTCATTAAAGTTTAGAGCACGCGCAGAACCGAACCCATGTTCTCAACACGCGTTTTACCAAATGCGAGGATAATTCGTTTCTTCCAGCAATTCAAGACATGATTGAATGAATTGTGAGATTGCAATACATGCAATTCAATACATGCAACGCAATGAATTGTGGGATTGTCTACAGACGGACGGACGGACGGACGGACGGCTGGACAAACCGATCACATAAGCACATTTCTATATATAGAAAACGTGCTAATAATTCGCTATTAAAAATTCAAGTGCTGTCTGGCTGTCCCGTTTATAGACTAGTTTCCTGTGAGAGATACACCTAAATCATCTTTTATTGTTTGTTTTGGCCGTGTAGGAGATGCTGGAGTGGGAAAAGGGGGGAGGTTTAGTTCCAGTTTTATAGTTGTTTTACTTTAAATATTTTTCTTTTTCAAAAATTTTGTGTGCGTGGATCAGTTTGTAACGTCATGGTTTTATTTCCAATGGGTTTTGTTAATTTGATAGAACCTAACGTAACCAACAGCAAACCAACTGCTGACTTGGAAAATACGTTTCTGGAGTACTGTCCCAGTGTTTTTCATCTGCCCTCAGTGTTTTTGGCTCGCATTTGAAAAAACCGGAAGTATAAGAAGAAAGGTAAAAGAGTATTGAAGGTCTAATCACAAAGTAACCCTTTCTTCCTAATCCTTTTAAATGCGTCCTATTGTAAAAGCATTGTTATTAAACTAATTCAACGCCTTTCCGTCATGCCTTTCTTGAAAAAATTTTCTGATTCCAAATTTTAAATAGTATTTTTTTTTAATTCTTTACTATTTTTAACAATTTTTTTTTGCAGTGTAGATATTTAAATTTATTTTTCTTTCTTTGAACAAAATATTTTGTACAAATGTTATTTTCCCCGTTTTTAAAACTGACTTTCACACTATTATTTTTTCTATTATGAAGCATAGAACCGTTTTGTATGTTTATTAAATTATTAAAAAATAGTCAACCAATCAATCATTTTTTTTTTCGTTTTTAAAACGGGCGTTAATACTAGTACATTACTAAGAATCGATTACAATCGCCATAGAAGTTTTCACTTCGCTCGTGTGGTCTTAAGCGCCAAGGCGCCGTGTGGCCTTGCGTTGTCGTGAAGGAGGCGGCTGTGGTCATTCTGTCGCTTATCACGCAAGACACGGCGTAGATTGATAAACGTGGCAGTATAGGATATTGCGTTGATTGTTCCACATGCTGTATGGCAGTGGATACACCAGCAGCCGACGACGCTTTATACAGCTGGCATATCCAAATTGGTGTCACGGTGGGAAAAATACATTGCCGTCGGTAGTGGATATACGGAAAAATAAGTGATGAACTGCTTCTCCTGCACGCCTAATGTCGTCTTGTTTGACAAATAAATTGCTGTGAAAAAACATTCGTTGAACCGACTTATTGATTTGCCCTCGTATGAATTCATGAACTTGTTATAGGAAATCAAGAGTACCAAGTATAGCCGCAGCGTTTTTAAGCAAAATCAAGTACACCTATACCTCGTTATACGTTCTGATTGGTTCCAAAAACTTGGTACGTAACTCGAATATCCGTATAACGAATACGTACTTTTCAGGGTCAATAGAAAAGTCCAGGCAATGGAAAAACGTGAGACGTTTTATTATGTAGTTCTCATCAGAGGTCACTACTGTACTTTTTTAAAAATAAATTTCCGTGATAACGCTTTGACAATGCACATCAATGATTTTCGTGATAACGCTTTGACAATGCACATCAATGATTTTGATACAAACATACACAAATTAAATTGACTCTGTTTCAGTGTTTTTTTATGAAATAATACATCACAGATAGTATTTATTTTTATAGTCTTTAGTTTATTATTTTTATTTCTTCATAAACATAATAATACACATGAAACAAAAATCGAAAATATATAGCTTAAATTAATTTATTAGAGTGGAAATAATGACGACGTACTTGACGAGGTCATAGTGCTGGCGATATAAACTTTATTTAATCTCGTTGGTCGTGTGACGAAATATTGGGTACGTAAAACGAATTCGTGCCATAATTTGAAAAGTACGTAAATCGAAAAGTAGGTACAACGAGCGTACGTCTAACGAGGTATGGGTGTAATAAACTTTCGCTAAACATCCGTGTCTTATTTTTAATTAATGTTTAGAAAAGAGAGAAAGAGACACATTTTAATCGTATTAAAGAGTACATTAGAAATTAAAAATTTCAAATTAAAAAATGAAATTATGACGTGGAACTGATAAAGATTTGATAAAGAAGATCGATTTGGAGATAAATGAAATGTTGGTGTAATTAAATTTCTAATGTCGCGTTCTACTGAGCTTTTCCCTAATGTAATAACATTCACTAACATTTTGAAATTCTATTAGCATAATTTAGATAATAACGGAACAACCGGCATCTTAGCGAAACATGCCGACGAAATTACAAAGCGTCGATAATAGAAGTAAATTTGCATTTTTATTGTCACTTAAAGAGGAAAGAAAAACAGAAAGGAAGAGAAGAAAAAAGAGAGAAAAGGTTTCCAGGGAAAGATTTGTAATAGACTTTCATGATAAGGAAAGGCAAATAGAGATGATTCCTGTTGAAAAGGGGCTTCAAAATTTATAAAATTTCAAATGCGCAAAAAAATTATATCACTTAAAATTTCAAAACAAAACGTGATGCGGTTTTGATATTGTAATCAAGAGAATAATACAAAAGATTATCTATAGCTCTTAGGTAATCTTGAAAAATTATAATAATTTAGTGGATTTCCCCCCTTATTTTGCATGATAAGATTAGACTTCCTTTAAACAACCAAATGGTAATACGTATTAATTTCTTCATAATATCATTAGAAGGATTATGTCCAATGAAAATCCTAATCCTGTAAATTTCCATCCTCAAAAAATTTTCTCAGTGCAGTTGAACTCTCTCTATTTAACCGTCTTTATGTGGAAAACGAATGATCGCACGACAGGAACCATAATGAGAATATTGCCAAGGATGTGCGGAAGAGAATTCATGAATAAGCAATTCCATTGAAACATTTTTAAGGCGTTGCATTCTCATACAATTTACCTGGTTTTGTGTGTATTGCAAAGTAGGCTCGAAATGGCGCCAAGTAGATTCCGAGAATTTTCTTGTGCACGCTAATTTACGCTGTCACCTCCGGCAAGTAGTCAAGACCAGTTGCGATTCCACTTGGATATCTTCAGTGAAATCGCAGGGGGGCTACGTCAGGAGAGTAGGGAGGGTAGGGGACCGTTGCCATGTTGTTTTTTTCCGGGAATTCCTTTACAACTTGTTATGTGTGTGCGGGAGCGTTTTCATTGTGAAGTAACCAGCCTCTGTTCTTCCACAACTCGGGCTGTTTGCGCGAAATTTTCCCTCAGTCACTTCAAAACATCGCAGTAAAACTTCCTGTTGATAGTCTGACGTGGTCGAATAGTTTGGCAATTAGCAGAGCAAAAGAACATGTTACATCAGAAGCAGCAATAACTTACTAAGAAATGCGCCTGTTTACGAAACTTGGCAGAGCAGCAGCTGATAGGTGCATCTAGCGGCAGGGAACTTCGCACTGTTTTTGGTATGGGCGGAATATTCAAATTCTCGGATATTTTAGGTAGCACCTCATAGAACGGCATGCACGAAGCTTCTTCATGGTATGCCTGAAATCTCACTTAATATGCTTCACTTCAGATCGGCACATGTATGAACTTTCTCCTGATAAACCATGTCTTTCAGGTAGCCTTCCCCCTTACAAACATGACGCTTTTTAATGGACGTAGTAACCCAGGCAACATTAATAAGCGGAAGAATGGAGCTACTTATTGCTTTTCAATTGATGAAAAATAGGAAAGAAAATTCCACAGCCTGGGTTCGAACCAGGAACCTTCTGCTCACCATGCAGACGCGCCAACCAATTGCGCCACTGTGGACATGAAAGCATTAACGCTATCTACATGTCCTTAGGGCTGGTGGGAGCAGTACCCAGTTCGCAGACTGGGACAATCTTTCCTATTGGCGTAATATTCGTTTGAAAGTAAGTAAAGAATGATCTAAGAGGATTTTTTCACGCCAAACCTCAAATGTTTAAATAATTGATGATGAAAAATAGGAAAGAAAATTCCACAGCCTGGATTCGAACCAGGAACCTTATTTCCTATTTTTCATCAAATATTTAAACATCTGAGGTTTGGCGTGAGAAAAATCCTCTTAGATCATTCTTTACTTACTTATTGGTTTTAACATGTCCGTCTGTCCCGCTTCATATTTTCTACATTTTGTGACGTAAAAGGTTGAAATTCGGAATGTAGCTTACGAAAGGGATTCCACCGTCATTATTTAAGTTGGTTTTGATTGACCAACCGGGGTTGGAGTTACGGAAGTGAGGGAGTGGGGGGGGGGGGGAATTAGAATGGTTTATTTAGCTATAAGGTATAGGAGTGAAATTTGGTATGCAGTTATCTTTAAGCAAGATCTCACATTGTTATGAAATTTTGACCAACTTCTGCCAGTCGGTTTCGCAGTTATGGAGGTTGCGGTCACATGGTCTGTTTTCGAATGGCATATGAGATGGCATATGATCGGAAATGATGAAAAACGAAAATTATAGGGATCTTATCTCTTTTTCTAAATACTACTTCGAGAAAATTAACTTTCTACTGTAAAAAATGCGGATTAAATAGTCCAGATAAAAGTGACAGAAAATGGATGAGCTCACGGCTTCAGATACTTTCGAAATAGAAAACTTTTAAAAAAGTCTATTAATGCTAGCTTCTCCGTGAATTGATACGCAGAGGAAGCAGCTTTTGGGACAGGGTCTTTTTGATTTAAAAAAATTGCATAATTTTATTATATTTGGTATCAAAGACTTCACAATGCATGCACTGTATAAAAAATAAGAAAAAATGTAGAAAAAAGCATCAAGAAGCAATATAGAGTTAATTAAAAAAAAACGGTCTAACATTGTCTGTTCGCTGTTTGCGTTTAGTATCATTAATATTTCATTAATAGATTTATAGGATGTTATTTTAGAAAAAAAGGGGTCAAAATTTTGAGTTCATAGGTACACTATGTGATCAAAAGTTTACGGACACCAGCATTTTTGTGTCGCAGGCTTAAGATAATAGGAACTAGTAAGCGGTGGCATCCCCTTTTGCTCTAATGACAACTTCCACCCTCCGAGGAAGACTTTCCATCAGTTATTGGTAGTAAGAAACTGGAATTTCTCTCCATTCCTGCCTCAGAACACTGGTTAGTTCAGCTACGGATGAAGGACGGCGTGGTCTGGCTCGTAGTCAACGTTCCAATTCGTCCCACAGATGTTCAATGGGATTTCAATGTGATTTCAAGGTGTTCAATGTGAAATCAGGCTCTAAGCAGGTCAATCCATTTCTTCAACATCGTGGTCTTGAAACCAATCGTGTACAGACCTTGCTTTACGGCCAGCATTCATTGTCATGTTGATACAGAAAAGGCCCACTCCTGAATGGTTCCCACAATGTTTGAAGTGCACAGTTGTCCAAGATGTCTTGAGAAGCAATAGCATTCATCATTCCTTTAACAGAAACAAGCTGGATCAGTCCGAACCATGAAAAAGATCCCCATACCATTTAGAACCACTTGTCCAAACTTCACAGTGAGCATCATAGACTCAGGTAAAAAAGGTTCTTCAGGCATCCACCTAAAGCAACTTCATCCATCTGATTGCCAGAGTGTGTACCGTGATTCATCAGTCCATTGGACACGTTCGTTTCATGCTGCAGTTTTTGCAAGTTTTACACCACTCCAAACGTAGCCTGGAATTGTTATCAGTGATGAAAGGCTTGTGAGCAGCAGCACGACCGTAGAAACCTAAGGGTATGGAGTTCCCGACAAACGATGATTGTGCTTATAATACAGGAAGCGGAATTTCTGAACTCTGTAACTATCATTTCAGCAGAAGACCTTCGATTGCTCCGGGTCACATGTGCAAGCTCTCGACGATCCCTCTGTCAATTTCTAGGGTCTGCCAGTTCGTGGTTGCATCGTTGTTGCTCCCTGGATCTTCCACTTCGCAATCACATTGCCTGTAGTTGTACGGAGTGTTTGCAGAATGGTGGAAATTTCATGGACTGATTTGTTGCTCAAGTGGCCTTCTATGATGGTTCCTTGTTGAAGTCGCTGAGCTCTTTTGAACGACCCATATCTTAATAATAAGAAGCAAATAAGTGTCTGAAGGTGTGGATCCAATTTAAGTAATTTACATGTCATTGTCATGCGGTATTTGGCACATTGAGTTCGAGGGGTCTCTCTAAACTTTTGATCACATAATGTACTGCTCATCCCAGTTTATTAGCAAGAAATTCTAAATTGTTTATTTATTTAGCTTAATTCTCCTTTATTTCTTTACACCTCTACCTTACCATCGCCGCTAGTGATGCATAAAATGCTGCTACCTTCTTCCGCTTCTTAACGAGGTGGAAGAGCGATTATAATGTTCCTCGCGGAGCCGACCATCCGCTGAAACAATTACCTTATTAACACATCAAAATTACTTATCCTACAGCTGGAAGACCAAATGGAGCCCCTCCATCATGTGTCAACCAAATTTCGCTTCTATGAGGCCATTTTTTTCCAATTTTTTGCAAGTATGACGTATGCACCATCTCTTAAAAATTTCATTAAAATGTTTGTAAGAAAAACATTGTTTCTCTTTATTTGAATTTTCAGACAGTATACGGTTTTTTGCTATTTACAATCAGTTTTCAGTAAACCTAATAGTTTTGTGGAAATTTTATTTTTCTTCTTCTTCAAGTGTTATTTCCTATATTGGAGGTCAGCGATCATAGCAGTTTCAACTCTGTTCCTTGCCACCCCTATGAGGTTCTCCAGTTTTAGTCCTGTTTACTCTTTGATATTATCTAACCAAGACATTCTCCTTTTTCCAACGATCTTCCCTTCCAGAATTAGCCTGAAGAAGGTTGTACTTGTCGTTACGCATGAAGTGTCCAAAATAAGCTATCTTCCTCTTTTTTTTATATGTAACATGACTTGCCTTGACGATCCTATCATTTCTATCACCTGTTCATTTCTTTTTCTTGCTGCCCAGGGCATTTTCGACATTTTTCTGTACGTCCACATTTCAAAGGCTTCTATTCTTTTTATCAAATTCTTCTTTAGAGTCCAGGTTTCCACCCCATACAGTAGGACCAGCACATTTTCCAGCCACGCTCGAATTCTCACAAAGAATATTTGCCATGTCTTATGGCCTAACCCTCGTATTTATGTTTAACGTTAATTATGTTTTAAACATTGCTAATTCTGTTTTGTATAAATTTATGGAAAATAAAAGAAGAAAGTATATAATTTTTGAGCCTTTATTAATATATAAAGAAAACAAGACCTTGCCAAAGACTTCAATTCTCAAAATACAAACAAAATACTTAAAGAGAACGCACTTAATTTATGAGTTGAAAGTAAAGAAATTTCTTCAACAAATAAAGATTTTAATTGCAGTGAAAAATAAGCAGATCTAATTTTATACCTCTTTAAACAAATGGCATCGCTTGTTAGCAGTTTGAATGTCAATTGCAAGAGACATTTTTGTTGACCTTTTGCTCTGCTCATTTCAAGAACGAAAACGTTAAAACTCGCATGAAAATTTTAGTTTTCTCTTCTGAAGAAAAAAATTTTCACCAAACTTTACTCAGAAAGACAGAGAGAGGAAGATTATTAATATTTAAACTTCAAAGAAGGGAGAGAATGTTCTAGAAAAGAGGAGGAGGAGGGAGTGTGAACATAAATTATTTCTATGACCGACCGGAAGTTAAACTTAAGTAAACGCTCTTTCACTTTGCATATTTCATTTGGCAGTACCGTGCGATGTTCCCGGGAAACATTTCTCATTCTTCGCTTAAATTTTCCATGAACTCGACAGGTTCACACTCTATGAACAATTGCATGAGGTCAGGTGGAGGTCAGTAAGTAACGGGTTAATTTGCACGGCGAATGGAGCGTGGCTGGTCGAGCGAGCGACGAGTTTGGTGTCGGGGATGGGAGGGGGAGAGACGACGCGGTCAACAGTGCGAAAAAGAACAAAAGAGAAATCGACCCAAAGAATAAAAGAACGTCTAAAAGGAACCAAGTGAATAGGAAAAAAAAGTTAAATTTTGCGAAAATATATAGACTGATGACTCATATCAGCATATTAAACTTTAAAAAAAAACCACAAAAATTCAAGGTTTGAAACTCTTTAATGTTTTTGTTCTGTTACCTTTTTTCTGGCACTCAACATTGCTTTAATATGCGTTGTAAGCATATAAGTTTCAGAATATTTATAACTGACAAAGTGCGTTCCTAACGCTGTTAATTTTTTGATGCGAAATAAAGTGTGCAGTAAAGCCGTGATTTTTTTTAACATTTATTTTTAAAACGTTTGTTAACTCTATTTCTGAATGTCAGGCTTTCTTTTTCGATTTCAGCAGTAAAAACCTGTTAAGGAAAACAAAAAAAAAAAAGAATCGTGAAGTGCTTCCTTCTTAACACGTTAAAGATAAAGAAGGTTTTTAAACATGTGAAAAGTTTAATAAAATTTTAATGACATGAATATTTTGCTTGAGATTAAAAGTTTTCGATGTTGGATCATGGAGCTTATAAACAATTTAACTTGTAAAAGTAAAATGATATTAAAATCCAAATTCATACAACGCACTAAACTGAGCGTATCGCGTATACGAAACAACATAAATCTGACACATTTGATAAGAAAATCTTAATGACTAAAGAAATAAAAACAAATATCAGAAATGTCTAATTCACACTATTTCATCAACTGATATTATATTTGTAAATAAAACTTAGCATTGGTGTATACAGCTAATTTTCTGGCATTACAATGCCTTGCTGATTTAACCAATTGTATAAACAGAATAATCAATATCATAAAAGAAAGTTGTGCAAAATCATATTTTATTAAATTGATAAGTTCACTAGGCATAACTTGAAAAACAATTGAATTGGTCATTTCAGAAACGACATAAAGTCATGGTTGTTTTGAACTACATTTTTTGCTACAATTTGATCTGAGGGCAGTTACACAGTCAATGAAAAATCATTTTATTTACGTTACGTCTAACCACCAATATAAATAAGACGTAAAGCAAAAACGACATAAGTCAGAGGGCGAATCAAAAGTTCCAATAAATCACAAGAAAATAAATGATTTAAAAGAAGTGTAAGAGAGCATTTTATAGGAACACATTTCATTTTTTAATTAAATATTGAAATGACCAGCTGAAATAGAAGTAAATCTAGCGGAAAGTGATGGGAATATGCTTATGTGCCTTAATGTCACATTGTTAAAGATATTCGGTAATATTTACTGTCATGGTTACCTTTTTGAATAAAAAACAGAGATATTTGATTTTTAATCAATTAACTGTATAATACACCTCGTTTCCTGTTAAAACAACTTAAGTCACGAAGTTTATTTTCTTAATTTTTATATGCTAAATCTATTTCTTTAAGAGGTTCAGATCTTTTGATCTATTTAATTGATTTACGTATTATTTTTTTTTATTTTTACCTCAACATTTGTACTTAATAATAAATAATTAAGGTAATTTAAATAATTAGATTAAATTAAATTGAATAATTAAAATTTTTTTGAAAGTTACTTTTTTTTTGCACTGTTTCTGTCATTTAAATATCCTCCCCGTATAATTTTGGAGATTATTTTTTGGAGAAAATGTTTTTAATTTTGACTTCCAATTTGGAGATCAATATTTTTAGCGTTCATAAGTTACTCGTGTTTTACCCTGTTTTTCAGTGTTTTACTATTTTTACTGATGATTCTTTTGTGTGGTTATTTCTGTTTATTAACGTTTTCTGACTAATGTTCCTTTCTTTCAGTCCATCTTCAGATTATCTTTTTTTTCTGTTCCCGACAATTTCACTTTTTAACAAAGATTCATTTAAATAATGGTTAAACAATGATTAAATTAAACAATATATCTAATACTATAATTCTCTTATCCGTCCGTCTGCCCGTCCGAGCAACACCTCCTAAAGAGAAAGCCTCTGCACGGAAACGTCATACATTGTTACATCATCATAGTAGTGCATTGTTATTCGTATTTATACCAATAATAAGCCCTGATTTTGCACTACTATGATGATGTAACAATGTATGACGGTTTCCGTGCAAAGGCTTTCTCTTTAGGAGGTGTTGGTCCGAGGCATGGACGAAAGAAACAGGATGGACGATTCCCTATGCTTCTACAGCAAGTTTGATTTCAGAGCGACCTCTGGATTTTTGCATGAAAACTAGCATCTGTCGTCTGCTTAGGGAGAAGAGGAATCGCTGTCCGTAGGCTAATGATTATTGTTGACATACAGCTAAGAGATCAGAAACAGCTGCGATTTCTTTGAAACTTACAATATAAATTTAGATCATGTGTGCAGAAATGATTTGAGGAAGAAATCTTTTCCTTTTTGATATCTTTTAATGTAATTTTAATATAATTTTTAAAGCAATACTTTATACGTATATAATTAAATTGTTTAAAGTAACGTATGTAATTTTAATATTACATATTTCAATAAACTAATTCAATAAAATATTAAAAAATACTATAATACAAAAATATTCAAAAGAACTCATATTTGCGATAGGCTGCCATGCTTTCCTCCTCTTAACAGCTGTATAAACAGAAACCATGCGAAGCGAAACCAAACGCGCCCTATGGTATTATTCACTTAAGAATCCAGAGGGCGCCACTGAAAAAAAACTCACGCACGACTCATAGGAGTCGTCCATCCTGTTTCTTTCATCCATGTCCGAGGCCAACAAAGAAAGTTTCAACAATCCGTCCGAAGCCAGGGATTGTTGTGGTTTAAACAATATTCATTCATTGTTATTAATTTAATAAATAAACTGAAAAACATGAGTGGTATAAGATAGTGGAAAGCAACACGTGTAAGCTGGCGTAATCGTTGATGTAAGGCAAGTTGTATTTTTTGCACATTTATTTTTTGTGCACCTGAGATTAAATGGTGTAAACATAAACTAGGAGTACTATCTTATTATTTATTTATTTTATGTACCGTTCAGAAACGAAAGAAATTAAAACAATTCATTTCAAAAAACAATCGGTGAACTATTTTGTGCAACATAATATGGATGAAGTTCTGTAGATGCGAATTTTGGAAGAACGAAGAAAAATATTGTATTTCCAACAGATACTGTAGCATGCCACAATGTAAAAAGATGACTTAGTTTCGAATCTGCAACCCAAAACAATTGAATCATGATAATGTTTTTAGATGCAACAAACAAATAAATATTTTATACAGTAATATAAACCTTTTATTTATTTATTTATCAAGGACGAGTCTTCAGAATCATGTACATCGGTAATACTGAATAAGGGCTTAGAATAACTGAAGTATGAAATACAAGCAGGAGTATCGAGTATCTCGATACGTCGAGTAAACATAGTGTCTATACTTAAGGTTCCTCTCCTTACTCGCGTCTGTGCTCACAATCGAATGCGGGACAACAAACACGGCACCTGCAAGCTTTTCGCAGTATCTAAAATCTTAAAAAGAGTATTTTGTATGACGAAAAATTAAAATTATTGCATCACCCATAACGCTCTTTTTAGCCGGCAAGTTATTCTAAACTATAGAGAGAAAGGAATTTGTAGAAATAAATTAAGCACTTCAAAGCACATAGAAATTCAACCAGCGCGTAAATTATGGATAAATTGAAGACTTTAAAAACCATCAAAAGATCTAAATGTTTCAAAATAATAACTGATGAATTAAATTGTGAAAAATAAAATATATTTATTGTAATGGAAATGAGTTTATTCCAATACACTAGGATTCATTAGTCTTCATTCAAAACGCTGAAAGCAAAACATTAGGTTAAGACAGCGAAGTATAGTTGCGCTATCTGTTACCACACTTTCAATATATTTCATAATATCTCTGCAGTAAAGATTTAAATAAAAATTGTTGCTCAGACAACAATGGTCACGTGTCTTTTCAGTTCCGGGGTTTGCTTCAAGTCGGCGCCAACAATGGTCAAACGTGCAACAACAATGGAAAACTGTTTCCGTAACACTTTTTGGTGTCGGTTTTCGCATCACGTTTTTTGTAGATAGATGTCCAGCCTTAAAACATTATCACGTTAAAAATAATTTTCTTGGTCAGTACAAAGCCAGGGATTGTTGTGGTAAGATAATACTCAACCATTTTTGTGAATTAAATAAATAAATTGAAAAATGTTTTATGCTGATGAACAGTATATTGTTGCAGAATATTAAGTTTTGAAAAGTATTGATGCTTCACTTTCATTTCTTTACTCTTCAACCTGTACGGCTGACACTCGTCATTTGACGGGTGGATTTCTAGTTATACACTATAAAGCAATTGAATTAGAGACAGCTGGCATTATTCAAATGTGGCGCGGAAATGAAATGATGTAGGCTGCGATCCGACACTCTAAAGAGCGATCAGTAATAATCGGACGCACCATGTGTAAGACGAAAGATTTAAGCCCATTTGATCGTGGGTAAATTGTCGGAGATTTTCACGAGCCATTGTGTTGGGGGTGTACCGTGAGTGCGTCGTTGCCGGTAAAAACATTCCTGTAAGGGCCAAATGCAGGCTAGCTTGCCATTGGACCTTAGTCATATGGAAAAAGTTGCCAGGACTGACGACTCGAGATTTATGTTGATACATGCGGATTGCAGGTTACGAATACGGCGCAAACCATTCCGGATTACTGTAAGAGATGCTTATCATATAAACTAAGAATATATTGACTGTCGGAGAAAAAGCTAGCCAGTTTAATAGGGGGCATTCGAAAGCTTATAAAGTAAAAGACAGCGAGGAATCGAATCAAATGCTTTGGAATAATCTGTGAACAGTGTAACAACAGGTTTATTATTAGCCATATTTGAAACGATGAATTGTCAGTTCGTAGCACGCAGTGATGGTACTCCGTTTAGGGGAAAAACCGTGTTGGAACGGAGAGTATAATTTGTTTGAAAACATATATGAAGATAGACGTGTATGAAACAGGCTCTCAAAAATTTTGCGAAAGAGGATAAAATGGGAATGGGTCGATAATTAGTGAAGTTTGTAGTTACGCCTTTCTTATGAATAGGCATAATTCTGGCTAGTCTTAGGCAGGTTGGATATGAACATTGCTTATTGGAGGAGTTAAATAAGAAAGTTAAATAAGCGGATACCCAGTGGGTCAGGATAGGAAAGAGGGCTTCAGATGACGGATGATTGCAGAGACCTCCTCAAAAAGGATGTTGGGGCAATAAAGAATGCTGATGATTTAATTGGGAGAGAAAATATTGAACAGGTAGGGGGGAGGGGGTACTACTGAAGGAAGTAAAGATTCCAAAAAGTCAGTTAGGACAGCTGCATTAAGCAGTAAAGGTCGTGGAGAAGGGAAGTGCTGACTTGACTGCCATGGATAAGACGATTGTCACGTACACGCGCAGTGGAAAGTTAGCTAAAGTGACAAACGTACACAAGGAGCATATAATTTGTTTTAAACTTTTTAATAACCCTCAAACAAAAATATAATTAAACATAACACCCCAAATCCCTCGAAGGGCACTTTGCAATGGGATTACTTAAATGACAAAAAATAATAATTAGGCGGAGATTCCCCTAACACGAGGAAAACAGCGCAATACAACTTGAATGAATGACAAAGAATTACACTGTCTATCACAGTTCATAAACTTCCTTGTTCATTGACAATTCGATTTGCTTGATTTAGTCTTCAAAAACAGGAATGTACGGTGAGGGGAAAATTCAATCCGACCCCCTTGAACGCCTGTCCCTGTACAAGTCCTATAGACGGGCACCCTGGCAATCGCTGGCCGCATCATACGTTTCGATCATGCTGACCGTGGCTTGTCCTGTTCCTTCAGCCGAGGGAAGCTGCAACGATAAAACACGTGCCATTAACATCAACATGGACGGGCAGCCAGACCCACAAGTAAAACCAACCCCTTAAGGCCACTGAGCTCGCATTTAAAATTCTTTACCCCTCGTAGGAAAAACACACAGGATGATTTATTTATCAACTTAACCTCACCCTATATACCCATACAACAACAAACAAAAATTAAACTCAGTTCGAATTTAAGCAAAGACGGTGACCAAAAGAAAATAGACTATATCTCCCTAAGCGCAATAAAACGTGCTCTAATTTAATAGGTCTAGTCTAAAACAACCCACACGGCTTAGAGAGAGCGAGCAATAAGGCGAGTAACACTATTTAAACGTAATTGCACGAAATAGCATTACGTGCAAAAACGAAAATTTTAAATGCGTAAAGGATCATGGCTTACCTCGAGATAGGGGCAAAGGAGCCGAGACTCTCCCTCAAGTAGGCTTGGAAGGACCAAGGAAATACTCCTCCCAAAATTTCGTTTGGTGAGAAGCTCGTCAGTTCCTCTCGGGACAAGAACGGTGCACAATCTCTCAGGCTCAAGTTGAAGACGACGACCAGCGCAAAACCGCAGTCCCTTGTCACGCTTGGACAGTCGTACAGCAGGCTGGACCTTTTGGATGAGAATCCACTTAATGTCGTCGTCTGCTCTGTTGGAGCACACACGTCCTTCTTCCAAATGCGTGGAGTCGGCTCCGCAAAACTCGTGAGCTGGTTCTCCGGTCCTTTTTCCTTGAGTTCGACGGACAGGTAGGTAGGGAACTTGGAATGGCCTCGGGAATCCACGAACGGAGCACTGTCTTCTTTCTTCGTAATTTTATCTCCACCGTCGGTCTCTAGAGAATAGACTAAGCATTAACATTCGACGCACTCACGTTGCTCGCTAAGGGCGAACCCGCCTCTCCGTATGCCTGCTCAATTTCTTTCTCTTGCATGCCGACATTCGCTGTCGCCTCGCTGCTCCAGCATTCTTTTGCTCTCTTTCTCGCACGAGGAGACTTCCAGCGTTTCTTCCTCCTTGAAGATAAAGGCGACCTTTCCCTCTCGATCTCGTAAGCCAAGTGAGATTTTGTGCGTGATCAGCGATAAAATTTGTGAATTCATTTAAGCTTTCGAGGAGATATATTTTGTTTTATTAATAGCAGATAAAATATTGGGGAAATATCTGTTAAGACCATATTGTACTCGAGTTAAAAATTTATTAAAAGAAACATTAATACATCATCTAAATTATATGCCAGTTGGTTATAAGAGGTAGGAGCTAAAGACAGCGACTCTATGCGATGTAACAAGACGAACTTTGTGGAGAGGAGGAGGCGGATTTGGATGAGGAGAATCAAGCAATGACTGATATGAGAAAACCGGAAAATGATCTGAGATTCTAAAGTCGAGAAATCCACTTAGCTTATTTTCTGAGAGAATGGAGAAACGTTGGTCAATTATAGAATATGTACAAGGGACTAACCCGGAATTGTAGGCTAGCACATCGCGGCCTTAATCCCCTTCAAACTCATTTGAGCATAGACCTCAGCCAAGAAATTACCAACTCATTTATACCCAAGCAGTTAAGCTTTGTTATTAGTCGCCTTATATAATCAAAGACTTCACTGACATCAGCATAAAGAGTCCAGGTGGGAAGAAGGCTCCGCGGCTTCAGCATTATCAATTGCAAGACGAGCCAGATTAATTAAGGTTGATTTATCCTTCACAAATCCATGTTGATTATCCGTATAACAGTTTAATTCCCAAATACAAATACATTTCCCAAAAAATATTATTACAGAAATTAAACTATAAATATATTTTTACGAGATGAGCTACATACACCGCGCAAGGCAAAGTCGCCCCACTTTACTGTGTCCAAACGAGAAATTGTAATTAATTATGACGGGCTTTTAAAAATTTGTTCAGAAGACATGTGAAGTCCAAATTTTCACCTTTTCTTTTCTCTCTAAGTATCTTAAAGTCAATTTTAAAATGTAGCATGGGCAATCAAATCTGTTTTACTTTAAAAGTTCTAGCATTTGCTAAACATTGTATGAATATGGCATACTAGCTTTAACCAGTTTGTTTAGTAAATTTTTAAATTGAATACTGTTAAGGAAAAAATCGATTCATCGATTTCAATTCGTGAGATATGACGTCGCATGAAGCAACGTGTAATGAAAAGCGGAAGCTGCAGGAAAAACCAATTTCGAAGCGACCTTTGAAATTATTGAGATATTTAAACGCATTTCCTCTGTCAAAAACTTTTCCATAATGGTACATAGATATGGATTTCACGTCAAATTTTCTATCATGAAAGATTAGAGGCAAATAACAATTTCAACGTTTCATGTCACTGAAAATCAAATAAATTTTTGTCATGTGAAATTGCTCATGTGAATCCAAGTATTATTTTTGAAACTGTTGAAAGTTTTCAAAATAGAACATTACGTCTAAAAATGCCAGCAAATTTATTGTCACGCGTGTTATTGACCCATATGATTCAAACTTACTGCAGCCTCATTATAATGAACTGCTAAAAAAAGTAAAATATTTTAAAATTAAACATTAATCAAAATGTAGAGATTAATAACAATGTCAGTGTTACTTGTTGAGTATCAGTGGTGAGTTATACAACTATTACAAAAGGAACTTACATAACATACTTGATAAGTTGAATTATGAATCCATTCCTGACATAACATTCTAGTAGAGTATAATCCCAAAAACAATCTAAAGAACAAAAACCAAAATATACATTTGATTGAAAATTCTCATAATTTATTCATTTTTTATTTAGCAATAATATACACGTATATTGCAAAATAAATAAATGTTTTATAATAAATTTAACTTTTAAGGCAAAAAATGAGTGAATTTATATAGTATTTTATCCAAGAATTTGAAAAATTTAAAACATACGAGTAAATAATGAAGTTTATCCCGGAAATATCTTTCTGTTCAAAGCATAATATGGGGCAAGTCAAAATGATGAACCTGATTTGAGACATTTATTCTGTGATGTCTAATGAACGTATCGTAATGAAAGACATGTGCTTCGAAAAGTTAACTTTCACAGTCTAGTTTCCACGCAGTGTTTTCACTTTCTATTGCTAAAGGTCGGCAGCAAGCGGTTAAAGAAAATGGCGTTGATTGGAGAACAGATTGTTCTGTGGGCTTGACCCCATGTGATTTCTTCCAGTGGGGGTTTGTAAAGAATCATGTGTACGTATAACGAACATGCGCAGTGGAAACGTGTGAGTGCAAGGAGTTAAGTGAGCAAGGAGCATACATTTTATAAATTGTTTATAATCATATTTTAATTGGAATAAATAATTCAAAATACAAATAATTATTAAATGGCAACAGAGCGAGCTTCCTAAACCTAGGTAAGCCGCGCTCGTTAACAAACTAATATGATTAAGGGAGAATTCCACTTACACGTGGAAAATCCCCATTACGAAAATTTGATGCGAGAATAACTCGCTCACAAGTAATAGATTCCAATGGATAAGATGAAGGGGAGCCGCCTTAACAAATGGAATGCGTTACGGTTCCACGACATGTATTATAGAAAGAAATATTTTTCTGACCCATTCAGGTTAGTTAAAACAACATTAAGAATTAAGTTGTACAGAAATGAATATCGTTCTGCTTGAATCCTTGTAAAGGTACGCTTGGATATCGCTTCTATCAAACCGCAGCTAACTGCCAAAGTCCTCAAGCGTTTACGCAACGCGATGATCATCCAAACACAGTCCGCACGGGAAGCTGCAGAATATAAATGATAAGAGCATTAAATTAGATAATTGGCAACGCTCGTATAAGATAAAATATAGCAAAGGAGAAGACCCTTAAACATTTTACAACTTAAGACTTTTAACTGTTAACTTTGCCTCTCGAGAGCATAGCATCTCTTTTAACACCTAGCTCCACTATAAGCAAAACTGAACCAACAAATGGCTGATATTAGGCGACCGCTTTACCACCCTGAATTAAAGCCAATAATTGCGTCTACGATTTAAATAACGCAGTTAATACACTGTAACCCAGGGGAAGAGTGGAGAGCGAGAGCTATATAACGTTTACTGGGTCTCAATCATTTGCTATTGAAACCTTTAAGCAAAACGAACTTCTGCGTTATTTCTCTACGCATTAGGAGTTAATAGGAATAATGGCTTACCTGGAAAGTATGGCAAAGGTGCCCAGACTCTCCCGTCTGAAGGCTGAACTGGTCCAGGGAAAAATGCCAACATTTTTGTTGGCTGGAGAAAGGGACGACAATTCCTCTTCGGGATAGACGCCGTAGCAATCACTAACTTGCAGCGAAGTAACCAGCACCAGGGACGTCTCGCTCGACGTCGACAGGAATCGTCTTTCTTGAATTAGCTTCCAAAAAGTATCTGGGCCGGAATTTAGCGCTGTCCTCTGCTCGGTAGGAGCAACGAATCTTCCGTCCTCGGATTCGGTAGGCGTTGAGGAGCGGAAAAAATTTTTTAACGCTGTCCTCGGCTCGGTAGGAGCAACGAATCTTCCGTCCTCTGATTCGGTAGGCGAAGAGGAGCGGCAGAATTTCTTTAACGCTGTCCTCGACTCGGTAAGAGCAACAAATCTTCCGTTTTCTGATTCGGTAGGCGCTGAGGAGCGGTGGAAATTATTTAACGCTGTCTTCGGCTTGGGATAGGCCAACTTGCCCTCGAAAGGGTTGAAGTCGTACGCTGGAGTCGTAATGGCAACTCGCGATGAAACCTTCCTCGAAGAACTCGGGACGCTGGCAGCTGGAGAAAAATCTAAAGAAGCACAATTAGTTACGAAGGAGAAATGCGCCACATTCACACAATTCACGCTGGGTTGCGAGTCTCTCACGCTAGCACACGCGTTCATTCCATTTACTTTCCTCCTCGCTGGCCTTCTTAAAGTTCCCGTAGACGATAGGCCTTTCTTCGGCCGTATGCATTGAAAAGGGCCACTGTTTACTAACGATCTTTCCCTTCCAATCTCGGTAGCCGAATCCCCGTTTTGCAGCTCCTGGTCAACCGCCTTTTTTCCCCTGCGCATTTTCTTGCGCCGATTTCTTTCTTTCCTTCCGCAATTAGGGATCATATATAAACAGAGGTCTCTCGATTGCGGAAGGCGCCATATATAAACAAACTCCAGCATTATTTCTCAGCTTGTTTTGATGACTGAGAATACTGAGCCTGAAACCGTCGCAATACTTCGTGATACGCTCGCCCCCTACTCGATCTCGCTGCTGAGATCAGAACATTCTTTATTTTGCGTAGCAACCGGTCTACTTTCTCTGTATCTGCTACTGTTACTGTGCCCTGAAGCTTGCACCTTTTCGTTCTCCGCAGGTTTTCTTCTTTGTTGAGCAAAGAACTTTGCCACTAAGCCCCTACGTCTGTGAAGGTTGCCCTCTGGTTCCCAGGTAGGCTTTGAATATCCTACCCATTTAACCAAAAATTGTCTTTTGGGCGACTTTCTTTTGACATTGAGGATCTCTCTTACCTTGTAAACATCTGTAAAATTAGAATCTTCAATCGGGCCCGGCGCTCGCTCTATTTTGCTGTTATCTTTTTTTGTGCTGCTCCCCTTATCTTTCTTAAGGTAAGAGCAGTGCAGCGTTTTATTGCCACCCCATTTTTTTGGGATCTGTACTCTGGCCGTTACTTTATTTACTACTTTTAATACTTTAAACGGGCCCTCATATTTCCTGTATAATTTCCTGCCTACTACGCGTTTGAGGGGTTTAAGCCTCGTCGCTACCACCCATACCCTCTCGCCTTCTTTTAGTATCCACGGGGTATGTCTATTATTATAGTTCCTTTTATACCGCTTATTCGCTTTGATTATTGCACTTCTCGCTTGTTTTAAAACTTTAATTAAACGAGACGTATACGCGCCTTTATTCTTGCTTGCATTGGCATATTTATTTACTGAGGGTGGAATCGTTACTTCCCTTCCCAAGTCTGCAAAATATGGGGACATTTTAGATGACTCTGACACTGACGCGTTGATGGCAATTTCGGCCATAGTTAAGAACTCATCCCAGTCTGACTTATCTAGGTTAATGTAATTACGGAGTATCTGTATGACGGTCTGGTTAGTTCTCTCCGTCTGGCCGTCAGACTGGGGGTGGTAGGCACTAGAAAATTTAAGCGAGGTTCCTAGCGCCTTAAATATAAACTTCCACACGTCAGCATTGAAGCGAACGTCTCGGTCAGATACAATAGCTTGAGGGAACCGATGTATTTTTGTAATGTCTACTAACAACCTTGTAATACTGGCCTGACACGGAAGCGACCGCACCCTTTTTGAAAACTTGTCGGTGACGGTTAATAAGGCATCATGTCCCCTGTCGGACCGGGGAAGGGGAAGTACGAAATCGATGGCGATAACTTGCCACCGCTGCGAGGGTACCTCTAAGGGCTGTAGGTCCCCATAAGGTTTCTGGCGTTCTACCTTGTTCGCCTGGCATTCAGGACACTGACGCACAAAGTCCGCAATATTCCTGGACAGACGCTCCCACCAAAACTGTTTCCTTGCTTTGGCTATAGTTTTAAAAATACCTAGATGCCCTGCTGCCGGGTCTTTATGTAACACCGTTAAGATCCGCTGTATAATTGTTTTGCTTTTAGGTAAAACTAGCCTAACATCTTCATTGACTTTTTTGTATAGAATTCCCTCCTCTAGGAGGTAGGGTTCCTTACAATTATTTAGGATCGCTTTGGTAGCAGGACACTTAGCATATCCTTTTCTTATGGTTTCCAGCAACTCTTCGTCTCCTGTGATCCCTAATTTGGAGCCCAATTCAGTTGTTGCAGATGCACCCTATCATACAGTGGAAATTGAAAAAGTCCCAACTACCAATTCTCTTAAATCTGACATGCAGAACTAGCTGGAGCAAAGAAGCATTTCATTTGATCAAAAAAGCATGTCCACCTGGATACAATGGATGCTATCTTTGGCAATACTTCCATTGTTCTAGATGAGATACCATGTGTAATGCACCCTTCTGCCTGTTGCATAATTTGTTTTAGCTGGTCATAATTAGTATTTCCTAGCTGATCGCCTAACTTGTTACCTACCGCAGTCTTATACCAGCCTATTTTTTCTGCTTCTGATGAGGTTTCAAGTTGGTTGGCTAGCAACAGAAAACATGCATTAAACTGCTCTAAATTCTGAGCTTCATACATAATATTAGTTAGCTTCTCTTTTATTTCTCTCTGCCACTTTGGCAGTTTCTCTCTGCGTTCGTGCCCCATACCGGGTACTGCAAGGTCCAACGGAAACCAAACTCGACCAAGATAAAAATCTCACCACCTGACTTGGACACGGTGACAGGAAGATCACTGATTAATTATTTAATAAATGGCAGAACTAAACTATTTAAGGCCGCCTCTAAACAGCAATCAATTTTACTTAATGGATGCTTTCTTACGACGCGAAGCCACAAATTCCCAATAACTTAACGAGAAATAATTACTTAACGTAAAATATATGCTCCTCCTTAAGACACGGAGAAACTTGAATCGTTAAGTTAAATACCAGCAACGCACAACTACCTATGCAACAACAGGATATTTTAGCTAAGGCCCCTCTTGACAAGTCCGAATCGCGCTTTCGCTGCTTTGACTCAAGACTCACTAAATAGCTTGGGATAAAAAAAATAATTTTGGCTAAACCGTCATAAAAAAACACGATGCGAGTAGCTGTATCCTAAAAAAAAAACGGATACTTCGCAATATCACCTTACAATTGATTCTGAGAGGAAAAAAAAAACAAAAGGGTGGGTTGGGCGGGAAAAAGCGAATAGAATTTTTTTTTTGAACGTTAACCACGCTCACTACCACTTAAAATATATACTCCGAACATGCGCAGTGGAAACGTGTGAGTGCAAGGAGTTAAGTGATCAAAGAGCATACATTTTATAAATTGTTTATAATCATATTTTAATTTGAATAAATAATTCAGAATACAAATAATTATTAAATGGCAACACAGCGAGCATCCTAAACCTAGGTAAGCCGCGCTCGTTAACAAACTAATATGATTAAGGGAGAATTCCACTTACACATGGAAAATCCCCACTACAAAAATTTGATGCGAGAATATCTCGATCACAAGTAATAGATTCCAATGGATAAAGATGAAGGGGAGCCGCCTTAACAAATGGAATGCGTTACAATTCCTCGACATGTATTATAGAAAGAAATATTATTCTGGCCCATTCCGGTTGGTTAAAACAACATTAAGAATTAAGTAGTACAGAAATGAATATCGTTCTGCTTGAATCCTTGTAAAGGTACGCTCGGATATTGCTTTTATCAAACCGCAGCTAACTGCCAAAGTCCTCAAGCGTTTACGCAACGCGTTGATCATCCAAACACAGTCCGCACGGGAAGCTGCAGAATATAAATGATAAGAGCATTAACTTAATTAATTGGCAACGCTCGTATACGATAAAATATAGCAAAGGAGAAGACCCATAAACACTTTAGAACTTCAGACTTTTAACTGTTAACTTCGCCTCTCGAGAGCATAGCATCTCTTTTAACACCTAGCTCCACTATAAGCAAAATTGAACCAACAAATGGCTAATATTAGGCGACCGCTTTACCACCCTGAATTAAAGCCAAGAATTGCGCCTACGATTTAAATAACGCAGTCAATACACTGTATCCCAGGGGAAGAGCGGAGAGCGAGAGCTGTATAAGGTTTGCTGGGTCCCAATCATTTGCTATTGAAACCTTACGCATGAGAAGTTAATAGGAATAAAGGCTTACCTCGAAAGTAAGGCAAAGGTGCCTAGACTCTCCCGTCTGAAGGATGAACTGGTCCAGGGAAAAATGGCAACAATTTTGTCGGTTGGAGAAAGGGACGACAATTCCTCTTCGGGATAGATGCCGTAGCAATCACTAACTTGCAGCAAAGCAACCAGCACCAGGGACATCTCGCTCGACGTCGACAGGAATCGTCTTTCTTGAATCAGCTTCCAAAAAGTATCTGGGCCGGAATTTAGCGCTGTCCTCTGCTCGGTAGGAGCAACGAATCTTCCGTCCTCTGATTCGGTAGGCGCTGAGGAACGGTGGGAATTATTTAACGCTGTCTTCGGCTTGGGATAGGCCAACTTGCCCTCGAAAGGCTTGAAGTCGTACGCTGGAGTCTCAATGGCAACTCGCGACGAAACCTTCCTCGACGAACTCGGGACGCTGGCAGCTGGAGAAAAATATAAAGAAGCACTATTAGTTACGAAGGAGAAATGCGCCGCATTCACACAGTTCACGCTGGGTTTCGAGTCTCTCACGCTAGCACACGCGTTCATTCCATTTACTTTCCTCCTGGCTGGCCTTCTTAAAGTTCCCGTAGGCGATAGGCCTTTCTTCGGCCGTATGCATTGAAAAGGGCCACTGCTTACTAACGATCTTTCCCTTCCAATCTTGGCAGCCGAATCCCCGTTTTGTAGTTCCCGCTCAACCGCCTTTTTTACGAGCGTCTCGGTATAGCAGTTTACAGTAGGGGTCTGGCCAATCAAACATCTCGACAGTCCTGCCATCTAGCGAGCGAAGATGAAGAATCAGAATATGATATTTCGGTTTCATAAATGCGTTATTTGTTTACAGTTTTTACAAATTGGTTTCATACAATTTTAAATGAATTTCATACATTTTTAAATAGATTTAACACGATTTTAAATTAATTTAATACTCTTTCAAAAAGATTTAATACAATTTTAAATGAATTTAATACGATGTTAAATAAATAAAATGTGTTTTAGTTCATTATAAATGGAATTTCATTACTAAACTAAGTAAAAAACAATTTTTATTGAAACCTTGTTACATTAAATCTTTTTTTTTTTTTCATTATTTTAATTCAATTTACAGAGAACAAAATTGTACCATAAACAAATAACACAAACGTAAAAGGAGTTAACAGTTAACCACTGTGTAATTAAAAACTAAAAAAAAAAATACAGTAATACTACAGGTTTTACAAATTCATTTTGTACAATTTTATATGAATTTCAAACATTTTAAAATAGATTTAATACACTTTTAAATGAATTTACCTGTGAAATACCCTCTCAGTACAAATATACAGAAGAATAAATATTTCTAGTATTGCTGTATTTACTTTAGTTTAATTACACAGTGGTTAACTGTTTGTGTTATTTGTTTATGTTACTGTTTTGTATTCTGTAATTGAATTAAGATAATAAAAATTATTTACCGTAAATTTTACTAAATCTAGGGTTCAATAAAAATGTTGTTTTTTTTTTAGTAATTAAACTCCACTTATACTGAACTAAAACACGCATTATATTTATTTAAATCGTATTAACTTTATTTTAAAATGTATTAAATCTATTTGAAAGCGTATTAAATTCATTTAAAATTGTATGAAACCAATTTGTAAAAAACTGACCAAAACAAAAAAAAATACATAGACAAAAAAAGCAACAAAACCAAGCATTGCAGCTGGCCACTAAAAAAAAATTCTTGATTAGGCCTGTACATGTGATAAAAATTGATGTAGGAAAGGTTTCTTTTTTGCATACCAGGGCAATGAATTTCAATTTTTCTATTCTTGTTTGAATGTTGGGTGCTTTCATGCCTCCTTAACAACCACGTGCTCGACGAGCTCCAATCACATGTCGAACATGTAAACTCATCACCACGGGCGGGTCCTTTTTTAAGTGGTTCGGAAGATAAGTTGTGAACTCTTTTTTTGTGTCGGTTGAGCAAACGTTGCGTAACGAATTCTTTCTTGCATACTTCACAAAACATTGTCGACAACGTGACAAAGATAGCACGAACCTCTGCACTATCTTTCTGATTCTGCATCTTCGCACGCTTTGCTCGCTGCCGCGCTCGCTAGATGGCGGGACTGTTGAGATGTCTGATTGGCCAGACCCCTACTGTAAACTGCTATACCGAGACGCTCGTCCTTTTTTCCCCTGCGCATTTTCTTGCGCCGATTTCTCTCTTTCCTTCCGCAATCAGGGATCATACATACACAGAGGTCTCTCTATTGCGGAAGGCGCCATCTCTTGACATGAGATGGCTACGGATAAACTCCAGCATTATTTCTCAGCTTGTTTTGATGACTGAGAATACTGGAGCCTGAAACCGTCGCAATACTTTGTGACAGCACGTACCACCACTGACAACAACATTGGATCACTTTCCTTGCCATTACTGGTATTAACCGCGACATGCTACGAAAGGTTTGGAAGGAGACACACTATCGGATTTATTCTGTCGGGTACCTGTGATAAGATGTGAAGTGATGTGTTTGAAGTAAACTTTAAACGTTTACCTTTCGTAGCACATGTGTCACAATACCATAGGTTCATTAGATTTTATAGAGTAACGTTCTGAAATCGGGTCTATCATTTTGACTTGCCCTGTATAGCAAGTTACTTTAAATTTTTTGTACCCATTAGGTCTATATTATATAGGTTGGGCCATAACTCCCTTACCACCCCTTGTACAGTTCGTGTTTGTGGAAGTTGACGGTCAACCACCATGTGGGCACATATTAGGCCTAGATGGTTCCGGCTGCACCATAGGGTTTTAAATGGGAAGGGGGTCATGGGGCACATGATTTCGGGGTAAAATTTCTTATGGAAAACAAGGGTGCAGTCCGTTTGTTCATATCTTAATTCGTTCAACAGTTACAGGCATTCCAAATGGCGATTCTCACTGTTATATATCTTTTCTTGCAGGTGTTAAAGTATGCCACTAACCACAGAGGAGAGAGCAGAATTGATAGGGGCATGGGGAGGGGGGAGTGCAAGGGCTGTAGCAGCGGAATTCAATGAACGGCACCCTGATTGACAACCTGTGTCCCATGTTAGGCGTGGATTCCATATGCTTAAAAACAAGGGCAGAAGCCACAAAGCAGAAAACTTTTTTGACATCACTTCCTGCTTTCGTCTTTCTGCCCGCCAGAAAACTCCTGTTTTTTTATTTGGATTGAGTCAGAACCTACACAGATAAGAGAATTACATCAAGGAAGACAGTGAATTACCAAATGGTTATGCGGGACAAAGACATGAATCAGGCAATAATTCTGTTCTCTGTTAAATATGGATGACCATTGATATTAAGCTCCTCTTGTGGGGAATACCCTGTGTTCTAAGTGTTACTAAGATGTTAATGCGAAAAGAGTGGGTGTAATTCATCATGAAGATTTTATTCAAGCAAATACCATATACCGAAATATGGGAATGGGAAAGCAATGATGAACTCCGTGACAACGATAATCACAACCTAACATATAATACTGGAAGATGATTATCATGTGAGTAAATACTATAGAACATTTTTATAGATCTCTTAATAATCTATATCTTAATCTTAATGATATATTCCTGAAGCACTTCCGATGATAAATAACAGAGATAATTGCTCTTTTCTAAAACGAGAAGGCGCCCTTTGGATGACGTTATCATGCATATATGTCAAACATCCCAGCACTTCGAAATTATTCATCAGGAGATTGTTCCTGCAGATAAAATAATCTTCCCATCAAGAGATGACGTAATGTTTCCACGAGAAGACATATACTCTTCCACTAATCTACCGGGTGATTCAGTCAATTTCTGACCATTAGGGATAAACAATTGAAAGGATATGAGCGCCATAACGAATTTTTAAATAGTAGGAGTTTGTATTCTTGCAACGGCGCAGAAATGCAAGGTTGTCGAATGGTATTTCGAGACAAAATCACCTGTAACCGTGCAAAGAAAGTTCCAGAAGGAGTATAAGTGTCAAGACGCACCAGGCAGGCAGGCAATCATGGATTTTGTCAAGCAATTTCGTGCCACTGGATGTGTTAAAGGCAAGAAAAAAGGCGGGAACGAAGTTCATGTTCGAACGGCCGAAGTTGTCGAAAATGTTCGCACAAGGTTGGTCGATTCCCCTACCAAAAAATCTGTTCGCCGCCTATCCATTGAAGAACGGCTGTCGTATACCACGACGTGGCGAATTTTGAGAAAGGATTTACACTTGTTCCGGTATAAGATCCATGTTTATCAGGAGTTAACAGACACTGGAAGACAGAAGCGACAACAATTTGCGATGGAGTTTGGAGCAGAAATGGAAGCCAATCAGGACATTGTGGACAACCTGTGGGTGTCAAATGAGGTCTTCTTCCATCTGTCAGGTGACGTTAATAAACACAACGTTCGTTTTTGGGGTTCCCGGCACCCTCATAAGATCCATAAGTCACCCTCTTCATCTACGAAAGGCTATGGTTTGGTGCGCGATTGCCAAAAGAGGCATCATTGGTCCGTTCTTTTTTGAGGGCACCGTAACGTCACAGGCTTACCTTAACATGTTGGAAACCTTCTTCATCCCCGAGCTGCGAAGGGGGCGTATACCGCTTCGACATCAATGGTTTCAACAGGATGCGTCTAGGCCTCACACCACTAATGAAGTGCTAGACTTTCTCAATCAGAAATTCGGAAATCGTGTCATTTCAAACAGGCTTCCAGATCGATTCTGGGGTGGCTTTCTTTGGCCCCCTACGAGTCCTGACCTAAACCCATGTGATTTTCTTATCTGGGGGTTCCTTAAATACAGTGTGTTCACTACAGCACTAAGAACCCTAGACCAGCTGCGACAAAGCATCGTCGACTGCTGCACCCTTGTGGATGCAGAAATCCTGGATAGAGTTATGAACAACTTCACCATTCGTCTGCGAGCAGTTCAAAACGTTCTTGATGGCCACATTGAGCATATCATCAAGACTTTTCCACGGGAATAAAAACTCCGAACTGCCTAAAATATCATACTGAAATGTTAAGTTTGTAAACATTAATGGGTCAATATTATTAATCTAACGGATTCTTATTGTTAAAGACATAAAAGACATACATGTGCGAGCTTCCTTCATAGTTAGGCACGGCGCTCTCGTCTGAAGAACATGATAATGATGAATACCTGCAATCTAGTCGAGATTACCATTATGTTCACTTGTCTTTTTCTATCCGCATTATTGTTGTCGTCTTTCTCGATAGGATGACTGTTTCGATGTAGGTGGTTGAAGTGAAGATAAAAGTCGTGATGATGGATGTTTACGTGTTGTCAAAATAGTAGCATCAGATAAGAACTGCTGATGGTAAGATAGCAATGATAACATCGGTGATGCCTATATTGATTGTTGCTATGTTTTTTTATTGCAGAGGAATCAGAAAAATAGAAATATACATCTTTGTGGAGGGACTTTATGATTGCTATAATTTAATTTGACTAAGTGGTTTAAAAACGTAATGATTAATTTTCATTAGATGTCACTGAATGTAAATAATAAATTATTTATTGAGCATTTTCGATTAGGCGAAAAGAATAAATACTAATAATGACATACATAAAACGATGCTATGTTTTTTCTGAAAATGGAAACTAAAATTCAAAAAGTGACAGTCACTTAAAAAAAAAATCTTCTCTCTCGTCAGAAAATACGTTAACTTTTTCAAGTGACTGTCATTTTTTGAATTTTAGTTTGTCTTGTGAAAGTTTTATATTCCTTTTTTCGGAATTTAAATTTATGTGGCTGTCTCAGATTTATAAAGAATAAAGTTTGTTATGTTGAGAAGGGTGTTTAACCTTGTTTATAAATAATATTTAGTATTTCTCAACCTTTTTAAGAAAAACGATTTTATTTATTAAATAATCATGAAAAGAAGGAAGAAGATAAACATGATACACATGATAATACAAATAATACGATGTATTATTTATTAATACATCAATGTACAAGGTGTGGCAATTAAATACCCGGACAGAAGCCGCTGCGTAAAATGTTACAAAACTTCATGAATTTCGAAACTGCACTCCGAAACATTGAATCATGATAATATTTTTAGGTGCAACAAGTAAATAAATATTTTATACAGTGCATAAACCTTTTATTTATTTATCAATGGACAAGTCTACAGAATCATGTGTATCGATAATATTAAGTAATGGCTTGTCGTAACTGAAGTGCACAGGTATCGAGTCTCTCAATATGTGAAGCAAACACAGCGTCTATGCCACAAACACGGCATATGCAAGACTTCTAGACCTTCATCACCAGCCGTGAATTTTCAACCACCATTGATCCAGGCCAGCCTACGTCATCTTTAAATCCTCGAGATTAAGGTCCTATCTTTGAACGTTTGATCCATTGGTTCCAATTATATGCAGTCGGTTTTGTCAACATTTATTGCTCCGTATGTGCCGGACATTATCATGTTCCAAGAGGTTAAATTAACTCCTTCTCAACAGTGTTATAACCTCCCCAGCCTCCGTAGTCGGTACCCCAATTGCCAGTTCTTTATTAAGTCTTCCTTTCTGCATGGCCAAAGGGTAGCCATCATCATCCTGAACTCAACCATACAGGCAAAGAACGTAATGTACGATTACGATTGCAGAGTGATTTCATTAGACATCTCAACATCTGATGCCAATTTTAGTCCACTTAATATACACTACTGTTTATAAAAATCGCAACACCCTGATGGAATGGTC
>JAHWFO010066747.1:5346261-5388018 GCA_023313115.1 Rhysida immarginata | reverse complement strand
GACCATTCCATCAGGGTGTTGCGATTTTTATAAACAGTAGTGTATATGCTCAAAATGCTGCAGCAGTAGAGAAACGGACATTCTTCAGTGACATTGACTTTTTTTGTACTCGTCTCTTCATGCAGCGATTGCTGGTGACTTTAAGTGCCATGCAGATGATAACATTTGTTCATCTGGACATGTGCATTGTTTGTGCCAGCAAAATGCATTATTCGATTTATGGACACACACTCCACGAAGGACCAGTGTGTCATCACGAATAGACTTTTTCTAGTTGATAATGCATTTGCTGTCTCCCCTGGTTCACTAGAGGCCATTACATCTGCCTTTTCTGACCACAGTGCCATTATGTGGTCATAGAACCCTCAGTCTCCAGCATCAGCTGCAGGAATTGCTTCAGTGTTACATCGCAATTGGGGTTACAGAATGTTGGTGTTACAGAATGTTTCTCTACTAGACAACGAGGAATACACGGGATCGCCTTCTCTACAGATTACCTTCTACCTTAGTTTCGTGGTTGTTTTGGTCATTAGTACGTAAAGACTAAAATCCAGCATTTCTTCAGGAATATAGGTATTGATGCTGCGAGACGCCGTCGTCAACATTTTCTCACGTTGCAAGAGATCTTGAGACTCCTCCGTAATTCCACTCCAAAGGAGGATTTGCTCCAACATCAGACGAGTGAAGAGCGAGGTCAACGTTCTAATGATCTGGAAAGCAGCTGGCGCAGCGCTCAAAGCAAAACTCACCTGGGCAGCTCACGTCAGGACTATGTCATCGGCAGCGTTTGCAAAGATGAACCGCCGAGCAAATATCAAGTAATGTTCCTGCATGGTGGTGGAAAATGGGGTATCGGATTCTGATTCAGACATCTTATCATCCTTCTTAATTACTTTCTTACTTTTCAAACCCGCTTATCCGTTAGGGTCGCAGGGGCAACAGCCCTATGGAGGATCTCCAGCGATCGCGATCTTCCGCCATCTGGCGCGTGTCCTCCCTGCTAATACCCAAGCGACTCTAACCCAGATTCTCCATGTAGTCTAACCACCTGGTACTAGGCCAACCGCTTGGTCTCCTACCCACCGGCTTGGAAAATAACAACTGCCTAAGAAAACCAGTTTGTGGCATCTGTAACACGTGACCATACCAGCGCAACTGAGATCTCTCAATGTAGAGAAGTAGCGGCTCAACACTTACAGACTCTCTTATTGTGCTGCTGTGCACTCTATCTAGAAGGGCAACACATGCCACACCTCTCAGAAATCTCATTTTGGTCGCTTGTACCCGCGATCGCACTCTTTCGGTCATTACCCAAGACTCACGACCATAGGTGAGAATGGGGACACAAATATTTGAAGACGGAGAGCATGGCATTGTTACTCAGATCGCGTTTCGTTACCACGGATCGCCATAGTTCACGTCTGACAGAGCTTGTTGCACCGATCCGAGCATCCAATTCTCTCACCTGCTGCCCATCACTCGTAAATGCAATTCGGAGGTACTTGAACTTCTCTACCTGTCTCAGTGGGGCTACCCTAATATGGAGAGCGCACTGAGCAGGGTGTCTTGAAAGGACCAGAACCTTGGTCTTAGCCACACTGATCTTCATCCCAGCTTCTTCATATGTGGCTGCAAACCGGTCTAGTGCATACTGAAGGATAGTGCGAGAAGACCCAAGGAGCACAAGGTCGTCAGCAAAGAGCTACCTCTCCACCAAGCAGTCGCCCACACAATTACGCTCATCACCTCGGCTGCCCCTGTCTATCCAATCCATAAAGATAATGAACAAGAGGGGTGACAGTAAGCACCCTTGGCGGAGTCCAACATCCACGGTGAACGGTCTTGACTTAATGCCATTTATCTGGACACACATCTCAGAGCTTTCGTACAGAGACATGATAACAACCATTAATTGCCTATTCACTCCATACTCTTTCAACACTTGCCAGAGCTTCTCCCGAGGAACTCTGTCATATCTTATTATTACTCTGTCATATGCTTTATCGGCCTTCCTTACATTTTTTCATGAATCGTCAATCACACAATCCTCCCGTCGGATGCCACGAAGAGTTGGATATGGGCACTTCGATCTTTTTTAGGACGCCGACGACTTCATCACACGTCCTATCTCCGAAGACGAAGTCGAGAAGTTTCTGTCAGTAGATGGCCGTCTGCAGTCCAGTCTCGGCGTAGATGACTTTCCGTATGACATGGAAACTTCTTGGTCTTTCTTGGTGCAAGTGCTTAATAATACTTCAGCTGATTCTTCCTCCATCACGCCAGAATTTACGGTGGGGAAAATCATCCTTCTCCCGAAAACTTCAAATCCAGTATGTGTAATCATCCTTCTCAACACGGGTTTTAAGGTCTTTACTGGATTGCTACAATGAAGAGTCAAGTTGTATGCTGAAGAGCTCTTCGATCCCAGACAGTCCTGCTTCATTTCATCTCGCAGGATGTCCGACAATCTAATACCTATTCGGTATGTCATGGAGGAAGCTCGTATTCGTCAACAAACTCTTGCTGTGTTAAGCCTTAAACAGGAAAAAGCTTTCCATAAAGTGAACTACGTGTTCCTCTTTGAGGTGTATAGTCATCTTCGTCTTCGGAGTTTTGCTACGATTATTTCCGCACTATACGCTGCGGCCACATCATTTGCTGCGATTAATGATTCCTTATCGTCCACCTTTGAACTCATAAAGGGTGTCAAGTAGAGGTGCCCTCTATAGACTATAGTCAAAAGGATGGACTATTGACCATCTTAAATTGTTCCCGATAACCTGGTCTGTCCAAGTGACAGTGCTAGGTTATTTATTTCCGTTTCTAGCGAAGATACCCTCTTTTCACTGGCAACAAGTGATTGCAAAATTTATTACCCGTCTTGACAGGACCTTTCGTTTTTACCTCGATGTTCAAGGTACGGTTTTGCCTTTACTATCCTATAAAGATTTTCAAAAACGTGCTCAGGGCACTTACACGCAGTGTCATCTGCTTCGTCCTGAATTCCTCTTTACCCCTTTCGAGCGAGGAGGCATAGGTTAGCCTGGAATATACCAGGAATCTGCGCCATCGAAACACGAGGACGGAGGAGCAAATAACGGCGGGTCTACAATTTACTACTTTCCTGTTGGTGGAAACTCGTGGAACGCCAGAATCCTTTCCCGTAGCGATAACCGGTATTTTCTTAGGACGCCCGGGTTTTTTTTTTACCGCGCTTAAGCAACAGAATTCAAATTTACCAGCTACCGACCTAGTTAAGGCTTATTTTTGATTGACTTTATTCTAATCTCGTGGTTCTCTCCCTTACAGATTCCCTGCGACAGTCATGGATCTTTAGTCACATGGGTATCTAGCAAATGAACGGGTCGATAAGGCGGCAAAAGACGCTATTACTCACTTACCGATCTCTGAGTTACTTTCAATCCCTGAACATTTGTTCCCGATGATCTACAAGAAACTAGTATCTATGTGGCAGGAATCTTGGTCTCTTAACCTAGAGAATAAACTATTCGAAATAAGGCGTGATAATACTCCGTGGTCCTTACCTTGTCTAACAGACAGACGAGAAGATGTCGTGTTAATTCGGCTTAGGATTGGTCACAGTCGTTGGTTTGGTTTGTTTGGTATTAACGTCCTTTTCAACTGCTATGGTCATTTCAGGACGGCGTTATAGGGGCCGCAAATTTTGCCTCGCAATGGTTCTTTAACGTGCAGCCGGCAAACGACTACACGGGACCAACGGCTTTACTTCCCTTTCGAAGGAAGTGCGTGATCTCAGGATTTCCCCCTGAAAAATCCTCGTCGTCCTCGGCCGGGATCGAACCCGCGTACTCGGGCATCAGAGGCGATCACGCAAACCATTGAGCCACCGAGGCCGATGGTCACAGTCGTCTTATACACGTTAATTTATTAAAAAAGACCCAGCTCCGTTGTGTCCCTGTGGAGCAATGTTGACTATTAAGCATATTCTAATACAGTGCCATTTACACACTAATTTACGATGCTCATTAGGGCTGAATTATTCACTAGAATTTTGTTGAGGAACAACCCTATGTTTTTTAAAAAATATATTTCGGTTTTTAAAAATTATTCACGTTTTGAAAGTCCTATAATCATCCTTTTACTGTTCTTCCATTGTTTATATCTGACCATTATGGTTATTTAGTGCCTTTACGCATTAATCATTTTTATTAAGTTAGTTTTAGTTTTTGAAACCATCGGCGATTTTAAATCCACATAGTCATTCCTTTTATAGGCGCTATACTTTAACTCCCCTATTTTAACATTTGTTAGACTATAAACTATGGTTATTTAAATTTTTTGTCGGGCGCAAAATAGCCATAGTATCCGACGCCCTAAAATTTCAATCAACCAACCTGTGACAGTCGATTCATCTTATGAAGTTGCCACCGTCAGCGGTACCAGTGACGCCATCACCCTCTAACTTCCCATCCCGGCCCGAAGCAACTACGCACGGGTCGTTCGCAGAAGATGTTTCTTAGCCCAGCTAAATTCAAGCTAATCGCACAAGGGGGGCGCAAGCGTGCTCAGAGCAGATACCGCTGCAAATTGTGTGGAAGTAGATGAAGGGGAGGAGACTTCGTCTGCGCAGTTTTGAGCAGCAGTGAGCACAGGGACAATAAACAAGGTTAGAAAATTGCTTTCGAACATTTTCGGATTTGCTGAATAGATTTACAATGGGAACAAAAATGACTATAACTCGGTAACTCCTTGATGTCTGCTGCTGATATTTGTCATCATCCTAGGATCTCACTTTCGTGTTTACCAAATGTGGTCGACGTACGAAATTAGCTTCCTTTTTTGCCGCTCTCTTGTCAGCAACTTCCACTGCGAGTAACAGTCACTCTGGGAATTTCAGTTATCTGTGCTTGGACTAAGATGTTCAGGTGACTTTTCAGTACCGAGGCCTGTCTTTTTCGTCGGCTACGGCATATATTTATTTCATCAAACATTGTTGACGCAAACACGACGGGCTTATTGTTCGCACATGCAAGTAAACAAACATAAGCCAAGTCTATTTCATATACAGGGTGGTTATAAAATAACGTGAGGTATCCAGATCCCTACAGCGAGTAAAGTAATGGAGGACACGTAGCCAAATTTGATGGGCGTACATAGCAGACCATGGGATTTCGATTTCTAAAAAAATAAAAATTAGTACCAAAAGGCGCCACTAATAAAATTTTGGCGCTGTTTATCGGATAAAATGCATTAATTTGCATAAACGCGTTCCGTGTAACGATCATGAGTATAAAAGGAAAGGCTGGGAGAATTCTCATCATTCTGAGACCAACTGCCTTTCGATGGCTCTTACCTTACGGGACCGTGCTTTGTTACTCAAGCTGTATTATCAGGGGAACGTGAATGCCAATGCTGCCATTCGTGATTTCGGCGGTTAAAGAAGTTGTGAAAAGGACCGATGAGCATAACAAACTTACGAAACATGATTCAACGATTTGAAACTACAGGAACTCTACCGCAGCAACCAGGCCAGATATAATGGTCAGATATAACAGAACATTTGCAGACGTACACGGAATTTTTATATATAAAGATGTGTTCATATTTAATATTTATTTTGTATTAAATATGTGTTTATTTTCAAATATTCGAAGCCTAGTTCTGTAGGAAGCTTAGAAATAAGTTATCCAGAATTATTTCTAGGAACTTAGATTTGGCTTGCTTAATTAGTTCCGCTTCCCAATTTTAAATAACCATGAGTCGAAGTAAACAGTCTACATTTTCATCCTCTAGAACTTTAATGGGTAAATTGTAAAAAAAAATAAATTTGAAAACTAATCTTTTAAGTTTATTAACTTGGCCCTAGGTACATTTCCTAATTATTCGTGTCAAGAGGGGAACTGCTCTATCCACGCCAAAAAATGAGATTATGTTGTTGCACTAATTAAGCAACATCTCTCGGTGTGATTTTACCACACTCACACACGCACACGAACATATCCACCCACACACCGTTGTTCTTTCATTTTTTTAATTTCATGTAGCTCGAAAAAGTCTTCTTTTAATGTTTCATGAAAGTTGAAGAGTATGGCAACCTTATTAGATTCGTTAATAATCTTGAGTTTCGTTAATTAAGCAAACACTTTTTTAAGCATTTTCCCCTTTGACATGTTTTCCTCGAATGAAACAGAAACCTTTAGAAAAAGTACATTCTCATTAATGCTTAGATAAAATTATAAAAAAAGACAACAGACGTCTAAATTAATTGAAGAAGTTTACATATATGATTTTTCCAGTTACTTTCTATTCTATCAGAATCAATAACATTTTTAAATCAGTAAAATGTAATTTTCTTTAAAGTGAACTTTAAAAAGAGCAGGTAGGGTTCGTTACAAAAAAAAAGTAAAAGAAGAATTCGAATTTTTTTTTAAATTTTAAAAAATTAAGGTATTGCTTCCAGAAATCTTTTTAGTCTCCGCCCCAATCTTCTGATACAGTTTTTGCTTTTAAAGGATTCTACTCGTAATCATTCAAGTATTTCTCAGGAATGAGTACACGTTAATTAATGTGCTTATCAAAGCTTAATTTAAAGCGACATGCATTTACTGAATTTAAAGCGACATGCATTCACTGATTTTGAACTGATATTTTTTTCACAGTTTGTCCATTAAAATTTTCCTTAAAATATCTATAATCTGTGACGCTTGGTTCTTTGATTTAAACTTTTTTTGAAGAGAAATAAAATCATGTAAACATTCCAAGGAGATGCTTTAGCTGTGAAGCAGAAATACATTTATACATTTATTAATAAGAAACTAATCCCCTTAAGTAAAAATGGATTATGCAGTCATCTATTCTATGCCTCTTTGTTTGCACTCCCCCCCCGCAGTTTTTTTAAACTGATTTTCTCGAACTTAGTATGTACAGGGTGACACAAAAAACGAGGACTTTTGAACAATCCAATAAAACCAAGAGTGATGGAAGAAAAAATTTTATTCATAATAATTGAAACCTGTATACTTGCCATTTACGAAACATTAATGGAATTTATCATTTTTTAAAAATTAAAAAAGATGGCGTTGTGTACACTTTACTCTTGAGATAGCCCACAAGAAAATGTCACAAACGAACAAACCTGGCGGTCTAGGGGGCCAGGGAACGTTACCGAATCTTGAGATCACACGGTTACCGAACAATTCTCGCACAGCTTCCATTGATTGCCATGCATTGTGTGCTGTTGCTGTCGTTCTTGTTGAACTTCCTCTGCGCAGCTTTCAAACTATCATTGTTTTTATAAAACATTTTTATGGCTAACACACGCTGTTGTCCGTTCCACTGATCCATGATTACTAAAATGGCAAAGTGTTTACTTGGTCAAGGTCACTGCCCCACAGTGCTGAAAATTCTCGTTTTTTGTGTCACCCTGCAGAAAATGTGAAGGAGCTCTATCTTCTTTCCTTTCTCATCATTTCCGATCGAATGACATATCACATGCCATATTGTGCCTTAGTTCTAAAGATCATGTGACTGCCATCCCCCTCAACTCCGACTCCACTGGAACAATTTGCCCTTAACTTAATTGTGCTGTACATCTTGTATTCAACAATGGTCTTGAGCAAGAGCAAGAACGCTCATTCTGAATACGGGCCTTAGATACTATTTGCAAAATTTTCAATATCTTTACATGAAAATACAAAACCAATATCCTGTTATGCAATTGAAATCAAGTAAGCCCAAAATAAGCACATTGGACAAAAATAAGCACATTGAAGCCTCGGTTTGAGACTTCTATGACGTCTCTATGTAAAGTTGTTTCAATATACAAATGAACGGCCATGAGTACATTTCATTGCAAGAAAGTAGTAGTAGCTAAGCAACATACACGCACTGTTAACAGCAGTTTCTGTTATTCCGTGGCGAACTTGGCTGCGAAAAATGCTCGTAAACTAGACATATCTCAGTGGCAAAAAGAACTCATAGCATTTAGGCAGGCAAAAAGACGTCCCGTGTAAAAGTAGATACCTTTCCGGAGTATCAAAGCGCACAGTCATCCGTGAGTTCAAGAAATGATCGACAGGCATGTCGGGTGGCAACAAACGTCGAAACTGTGGTCGAGAATCCATGCTGACTGAACGGGACAAAGACGAACATAACGCCTGATCACGCAAAGCACTTACAACGCACTATTAACAGTAGATGACTAAATTTTTGTCTCTTTGTTAAGGACAAAGAACAGAGATCATTAAAGATGCGAACCATGATGATCAATCGTGGAATTAACCAAACAGAACAAAATTAATGCTTGATTAGTGTCGATGTTGGATATGCCCTCATTTACCTTGGATGCATACATGGCATCGTCAATTCATCCCTTCAATGAGATAATCAAGTGCTACTGAAGAGAGCATGGCACTCTTCTTGAAGGGTTATTGCCATTCTTGGTGTGCCCTGGGAGGAGGTTGATGAGTTTGGTACTGCTTTCTTGAGAGCATTTCCCAGTTGCTCGATAGAATTAAGATCAGGAGAGAATGCAGTCCAGAATGTTCGCTGCATACCTTGCTGTGATAAGTAACCATCCTTCAGTCGAGCTCTGTGTGGACGAGCCTTATCATGCATTAGAATGAATTCGGGGCCAACTACACCGACATAAAGTATGTCATAGTTATCAAGAATTTCATTTCGAAATCGTAAGGCTGCCACAGTGCCGTCTTCAAACACGTGGAGATCGGCTTAGCCATTCAACGAAAAGTCACCCACACTCTCACACCTCCACCTCCAGAGGAATAGCGCTCAACGATTTTTATGGGCAGGTATCTAGTTCCAAGTTCTCTCTATATCCGCAGATATCTATTGTCTGGTTCAATTGTGGATCTGTAAAAAGAGCGTTGCTCCACTGATCTGATTCAGTTAACATGGTCTTAACTCCATCGTAATCGTTGTGTCTGCGAGCAGTCTAAAATAACACACATCTCGCTAGTTGTTGTGTATATGCAGCTTACGCATAGTACTTATTGATGTCTGCCTTCCTATGGTTACAATAAAATGTACTCGTAGAACAGGTATTGTTGATTGACGGTTACGTCTAGCCAGCATACCTATACAGCGGATTTGGGAAGGGGTGGTCATTTTAGGAGCGGTTTTTGGGCCAATTGTACTTAATTTGAAGTTAGAATTTTTATTTTACATTTTATCATTTAGGAGAGATAATTATCGTCTTATTTTCTTTCTCCATTGGATCCAATCTACCCGGGAGTCTTTATAGCTTATTCGAGATATCAAGAGAAGTTTTCTACCACAAGAATACCTCTGGGAAAGACCTCGAAGAGTAATGTCATTGACCTCATCCGAAAGAAGATGGCAACACTTTTCGATACTCTGTTTATTAAATTTGCTTACCTATGCGCTGAAGTTTTATTTATTAATCAATAAAATTAATCTTTTACTCTATCATTATTTTATTTGATTTTTTTGCGCGATATTAAACTTTACCATTATTCTCTTTTCCATAGGAACTTTCTATCTAGTTTTTCTAAATTAATTCCCACACCATGTCAAATAAAACGTGACGCACTTTTATTGATACTAGAGGCAAGGCAAGCAGGCTTACAGCCTGTGAAATTTATGTTTTGAGGATTATAGGTATTCTTGGAAGAAATGGAGGCATTCAAATAATTGCCTTTGAGAATCATTCTATTTTATATTGGTTTGTCTTAACTAATTCATTACCTCTATTGTGGAACTCACTGAGGTTCATCCATGTCACGACCTTCGCCAGCACCAAGTTTTTATAATTGATGAAAATTTGAAAGAATATTCCACAGCCTGGGTTCGAACCAGGAACCTTCTACTCACCGTGCAGAAGCGCCAACCAATTGCGCCAATGGCCGTGGAATTTTCTTTCCTATTTTCATCAATTATTTAAACATCTGAGGTTTGGCGTGGGAAAAAACCCTCTTTAGATCATTCTTTACTTATTTTCACCGAGTTTTTATTCAGGTTGTCGATAAATGCCCTCAATCTTAACCAAAGACCGTCGCGACGATGTCGGGTCTATGCACCAAAGCTGTTTTGTTATTTCAGTTCAAATTGGATTGCATGTAAATGTGATGAAGAGATCCTGGTAGTTTTGCTGCAATGCACATTTGCTCCCGGTAAATGACGTAGGTAGAACACAGGCCTTTCCTGCTTTCAAATTAAAGTTTTGAATAGCCTGATTTTGAATAATCCATTAAGCCAAATGGTAAGCCTCCACTCTCAAAGTCTTCTGATTTTAGCCGGCCTCCTTCAACTTTTAAAACGCGTCCACAATACTGTATACTGCTGAGTGAGTTTTCCCGCCTGCAACACCGGATTAAACAGTCCTGGCCTTTCGTACAGTTTGTAGGAATAGAAGGCTAACATGCTGAGTTTCGTCCCCTCAATGCTCCTGAATTTTATCTTCCAGCCTTCTTCTCTAGAACACACAGCAACGGGTAGGTCATTGGATCACAGTTCGGACTCAAAATCGACATGTGTTGTAAGTTGTTCCCGTGCATATATCTCACTTAAATGGTGGTTGGTTCTCCATCGTCGGCTTCAAACACTGCAGCTACCTCATTGACATTTGGCAAATTAAATCTTCTGTAATCGCGTTGTATTATAGACATTTAAACGTTTCCTGATATCCTTCATCATCTTGTACGCACGTGCAAAAGGGTTGATATTTCTGATGTTGCTGTGAAATTTCTGTTTTGAGGATCAGAACCGAATATGTTGAAAGTGCGAAGGCAACACAAATTCATGCACCGGTATATCCACTTCTGTCGAGTGATAACAAAAAGGAATTGGTAAAACTACAAAGGCATTGATGATATGACCATTAGATTAGGCTTACTCTTTTCTTACTCAGAGCATTTTTACATTTGAGCACCATTCCATTTATCTTAGAAATGTACATCAGTGTTAATTTACAAATAGGTACATGCTAATTATCTTACAGAAATCCACAGAATACAGAGTTATAAATATAACTATTAGGATCATTGGAGAATACTTTTCCTTGCTTGGAACATGATCTAAACTGAAATCAAAAAGTCTGCTTTGTTTACCCGAGGCATGTAAACAAAGCAGAGTGAACAATTGTTGTTAGCTTCGCTTCCGCAGTGGCACGCGAGGAGTGAACAATTGTTGTCAGCTCCTAGACAGAAGGCCTGATAACGGAAACGTAGTACATTGTTGGCAAGTCATGTTAACAAAGCAGAGTGAACAATTGGTGTCAGTTCCGTATCGTGTACCATATCAGACTTTAGAGAAAGAAAGATAACATAAATTGGTTTCATACATTCCGCAAAAAAATTAAATTCATATTTGTTAAGGGGACCACCAATTTATTCTTCGTCAGGATTTCAAATCGATGCTGTATTGTTTTTTAGATTACGCTATATTTTTATCTAAACTAAAGTTGTTGTAGATATATATCCTTATAGACATATCTAATATAATAATAAAACGGAAAATATTATGTTTAATGTTATTTTTTCATATTTTTTAACAGAAAATTTATGGATAACCTGGAACTGATTTTGGCTCTTAGAAAACAATTTTTATAAAGAAACTTTGAAAATACGACATCAGAAGTCGCCACATACAAAGGCATGCAACAGCACCAAAATTACACATTAATAGAACGACATCAGACCCCGAAATTCAGGGATAATCGATCCATTAAAGATAATGGATCTTATTAAAATTAAAAACAGGATATCATTTCTCTTTACAGTAGCTAATAGCTATTGGCTATAAAGTTAGGTTCGTGCGGACTTGTAGTCAATTGTAGTGATTCTGCTAGCAGCAAAAAGATATTGATGTTGGGTTTTTATTTTATTTTATTTTATTTGCATTAATTACTAGTTCATTCACGTTTAACGAAATGTTTCTTAGTTTATTTGAATTTGAATGATCCATTCGCTAAGAAATTATCATTCCACTAGGTTTGTGCATTCAAATATTAAGAATAATAGGAAAATTAAATGCTATAAACTTTGAATAAATTATGGCTCTTTATTTAATCTAGCAAACGAATATTATTTATTTGGCTTTAATATTAGTGACAATATTGTTTTTATTGGGTTGTTTCATAAGTATTGGCCGAATTTGATGCAAAGAAAAATACACCGAAAAAGGAACAGAATATATTTTAAAGAAAGAAGACAATGTCAAATTTGCAACAAAATATGTTTAATAAAATCTTGTAAACATTCCAAGGAGGATCTTTAGCAGTGAAGCAAATACATTTATACATTTATTAAAAGAAATTAACCCCCCCCCCCCGAATAGGGGAAGGCAAGTGGCAGATCCTGCGGTCAACTATTTTTAGCCCTTTATCTGCACTTTTTACCTCTTCCCAAGTTTTTTAATCAAGAAAATTGATTTTCTCGAACGTAATATGTATGAAATGTAAAAAACCTGGTAACTTCTTTCCTTTTTCATCATTTCCGAACGTATGATATATAACATGCCATATGTTGCCATAGTTCTAAGGACCAAGTGAAAAAATGTAAAAATTCCACCCCCGCAAATTCGCCCCCCCTGGAACAATTGGGCCTAAACTTCATTGTAATGTAGATCTTGCCTAGAGGAATCTGGATATCGAATTTTACGCCTTTACGTATCTAAATAACACACAGATATGTTGCTCTCCCTGAATCCCACCCCCGTAATTCCGACCCCAGTGTACTAACAATCATAACCAACAATTACAACCAACTTAGCTTCATCACCTTTATATCAATTGTTAAATTCTTATTTCAACTGTTTTCACAATTCAAAAATGTTTAATCCTACTGATGATGAGAAATATTCTCGAAAACGTTTTTTTATATAAATCAAAACCAAACTACATAGTACAGATGGTCATGCTCCTAGTAAGCTACATTCCGAATTTCAACCTTCTACCTCAAAAACTGTAGAAATTATGAAAGGGTACACAGTTAAGACATTATAAAACCAATAAGTAGCTCCATTCTTCGGCTACTTAATAATATAGATTATGAGCACTTGAGCAATCGTGCATCGACAAAGCGATTTCACGTGCGCGCGCCGAAGTCAGTAATGCTTAAAAGATGAAGAGAAAGTAACTATATATTCCTTCTTGACAAATCGATTGTTATATGTCATGCCATTATCTTTGTATTCTTTACACTCACTGTTTTAGCACGTGAATTCGACTTGAAGGGGTCCACGAAAATTTCTGAAAAGTTGAAACGGCCGAGCTAAGACTTTTGATGGTCATATTTCTGAAAACAGAATTTGAAAAAGTCAATTCGTTTTCAAGTTATCGTGCAAACGGCGGACGGCCGAATAAACGTACAGACCAAGGGCGCATTCTTATAAGTGGCTTTTATGCTAAAGCTCCTAATAATGAGACGCGTTTCGATCTTAGATCATCTTCAGTCTGAATATAGTGGCACTTTTCTGTATGGGCCAGGATGGGCAATAAGAACAATAATATAGGATCTTATATACGGATCTCTAATAAGCGGAGTTTGTCTTTCTGTTGATTAGGCGGATAAAAGTTGATTAATGTGTGTTTACATAATCTAGTTATAAATCATCTCGAGTCTAAATAATATAAAAATTAAAGATGAAAAAACATAAAATAAAAAACTAAAACTATTCAATAACAGATTCAAGGGGTGGGTTCGGGTTTCTTCTTTTCTGATCGAATTTTTGTAGTTTCCGTAAGTTTCTTTCAGTATTCACAAGTAGGGGGGCTATATCCGTGTTGGTCTGTATAATAATGAGTTCTTCTCCTTCTTTGCATTTGGCCTGGTGTATATCCATGTTTTCAATCGTTCCTATTTTCTTGACGTCGTTACATGTTTGAACGATTTCCATAATATTATTAATGGCGTCGAAGCTGCGTTTGTTTCTAACCACATGCTCGGCGAAGTTTGATTTGGATGATGTAGTGTGATAGTGGCGATGTGTTCTTTATATCTTTGATGGAACGAGCGTTTGCTGCGTCAGAGATAAAAAATGTCACACGTCTGACGTTTTTGTGTGTATACTCCCGCCTTTTTGTATACGTCCTTTGTCTTCGTTATTGGGATTTCTTTTCAAGGCTTGACTTGTTGTCTTCTTGGTTTTGAAGTTTACTTCTTTTCTTCAGTAGTTTTGTTACCATGTGGACGTCGTTACTGTAAAAAGTGAACTTGCTCCATGTGCGTTACTTATTGGCCGTCTGTTGTTGTACATCTCGTCTATTAATGGAAGTGCGGTTAATAATTTTCTGTACGTCGTTATGGCTGTATCCGTTCCTAAGGGCAATTTCTTTGACGATGGATATTTCTTTCAGTCTACCGTCTTTGTGAAGTGGGAGAATGGTTGCTCAGTGAACCATGGATCGAATGGCTGCTAGTTTCTGTTGATTAGGGTCGTTGGAGTCCTTATGATAATGTTGGCCGCGCTGGTGGGTTTTCTGTAGACTTAAAAGGCAGTCTATTGCAGTAAAAGCGGACAAAGGCAACGCCTCAATCCTGATATACGAAAAAGATTACCACGAGAAAGTTATGTCTTTCATCGAAGATAACACATTCAAAGCTCTGACTAAAGACCCCACGAAGAACTACCTGAATGATGTGGGCAATGCCATTAAGAAATGCAAATACAAATTATTCAGCCACTTCAAGGTCTACAAGAATGATAAATCTGGATCGCCGATTATGAAAGCATTTATCAAAATACCCCAATTAGACCAGTCGTTAACAACAGACCAGCACCGGCCTACCCAATAGCGAGAAAATTAGCAACAGTCCTCAGCCAAAAACTCCGAGCGGATAACAATTTCACGGTCAAGAATTCCCTAGTTGATCGGACTACTGTGGTCATGTGACTTTTCCGTGTCAGGGCCTGTCCACCACCACCTAGAAAGAAATTATGTACACTGAAAATTCATATATTGTTACATGATTATAAAAAGTCATAATTTAGGGCTTATTATTGCTAGAAATGCGATTAACATTGCCTTTTTAAGATGATGTAACAAACTATAAATTTTCAGTGCACAGGCTTTCTTTGTAGGAGGTGTTGGCCTGTCTCATTCCTTAGCCTAGGTCTGATGTGTGGAGATCCGTGTAACCAAGTGATGATTTCTGAATTTATTCTTGGCACTTTCTGATTTCATTACCACAGTTCATCAACGTATAACTGATACTTAGTCATCATTGCTGACAAGTTGCATTCTGACATGACCACTGTATTACCGCAGGATGATTAGATCTTTCTGTATGACAATGCTCCAACTCATAAGAACACCACATGATAGATTTTACATAGATCAATTGGCCAACACAATCAGTCAGTCGAAAGTCTTTGGGATGAACTGGACATAGTGGTCTGAAATACGTAGACACAACGATTCTAAAACAACATCTTAAAGACAAGGTGATCATAAATCTCTTTACCCTAAATATTTTGAATAACTCAGAATGTATTTATGTTTTCTATTTTATGCTTAACATTATGTCCGAGAGAGAAATCTTGGGGATGCCAATGATAATTTTCTTCTTCTCCGCACTTGGTTATTGTATTTGACTTTAAAAAATCGAATATTAATTAGGTTTAATTAGAAGCCTTAAAATCTTGTACAAAAATTAATTAGGTATAAACTAAGTCTCAAAAAGTCAGTATACACAAACAGTAATAATTATTTATTCCTATTCATCACATGATAATAAGAATAGAGGAAACGTATTCGGATACTACTCTTTAACGTCAGTTACTTTGGCTATTTTGGCATAACACAATGATCAATATTACTTATAACCACCAAGAAACTGTGGATATAACACACTACAGGAAGATAGTTTGTCCGCATGAAAATTTATACAACACTTCTATGTATTATAGTTCGACCACACAAGACCATTCAGCAAGATGAATTTTAACAAAAAAGACATGTATAAATTTTCATGTGACTAGAGGTTGTGTGTCTTCCTTAATCTATATGACTTATAATTAGTAGTATAGCACCAGCATTGGCGGAAAGGGGGGAGGCGCGTGCAACCCTTTACTTGGTGTTTAAAGGGTTAAAAGTTGTCAAAGGGTTAAGATGAATGGTTTTTTTATTGTTTTAATTGGTTTTTAATTGAATTTAATGATAATTAATTAATTTTTAATGAATAACCAGGTGTTGACATACAGGTAACCCAAGGGTCCAAAGGGTTACAAGGTATTCAGATGACCAAAGGGTTTACAGGTACGGTGGTGTTACATTACTGGTAACCAAAGGGTTGACAGGCGTTTGATTGATCGTCGAGTTAATGATGATGGATGGGTTTTTAATTAGGCCTATGATTGAAGAGGGGTAGAGGTGTCCATATGTTACCTATCAGATGTCCAAAGGGTTTACAGATATGGTGATGTTACATTACAGGTAACCAAAGGGTCTAGGGGCCAAAGGGTTGACAGGTGTTTGATTGATCGCCGAGTTAATGATGATGGATGGGTTTTTAGGTTAGGCCTAATCTGGTTCATCACATTCGTTTTTACCTAATTAGTAATTTTCTATTGCGTTTAAAACCTCCGGATTTTTTTTTATTTTATTCGTTAACTACTCTTCCTAATTATCATTATTGATTCAAGGTGCTCAAGTTGTGTTTTTATTGTTTTTCACATCTTCTATTTACCATTTTATTTTTTAAATACTTCTGATCACTCCGATTGCTTTTATTTGTTTGTTAGACATGGAACAAGTCTATTTCCAACCTGAAAACCCAGCAGAGTTTGGTGGTGTTCAAGGTTTAGCTATGCAAACAAACCAGTCAGAAAAAGATACACGTGATTGGTTAAGTAGTATTCCAACTTACACGTTACATAAACCTATTAGACATCGCTACCCTCGTAATCGCATGCGTGTTTTTGCACCGTTCGATCAATTTCAAGTAGATTTAGTCGACCTAAGCAGTTTGTCAAAGCAGAATGATGGGTATAAATTTCTTCTCACATGCATCGATGTGTTCTCGCGTTTTGCGTGGGTTGTGCCTTTAAAATCCAAGACGGGTCCCGAGCTTCAGAAAGCTTTTCAAAAAATCTTTACAGAAGGGCAAGTTCCTCTAAAAATTAACAGTGATAAAGGTAAAGAATTTTTAAATAAGCACGTTCAAGATTATTTTAAACGACTCAATATTATATTCTTTGCAACAGAGTCAGATTTAAAAGCAGCCACAGCTGAGCATTTTAACTGTACTTTGAAGGGGCGAATGTTTAGGTTTTTCACTTATACCAACAAACAACGCTACATTGATATCTTACCTGCTCTTGTTGAAAGCTACAACAATCGTAGTCACAGATCTTTAGGTATAGCACCGGCTGCTGTGAACGCTCGTAATGCATCGACCTTGTGGTTGAAACAACGTCTTTATTACAATTCAGCACCTCATACGATTCCGAAATTAAAAATTGGTGACGTAGTACGCATTTCAAGAGTCAAAAATATATTTGAGAAAGGTTATTTGCCGTATTGGACAGAGGAAGTTTTTTCGGTATCAAAAATTATACTGTGTAAACCTGTCGTATATAAAATTAAAGATTATAACGGCGACGAGATTGCAGGCGTGTTTTACGAGCAAGAACTACAACGAGTGAAAAACCCTGAAGTTTTTGTCATCAAAAGGATATTAAAATGGAGAAGGAGAGGGGGTGTACGAGAGGCAGTCGTTAAATGGCGCAATTACCCCGACAGTATGAATAGTTGGGTAGGTCAGGACGACCTATTAAACCTATGACAAGCTGTTTCACTCATCAGTAGCGCAGTTGATTTGTCAACATGTACGAAGAATCCGATTTCTACGTTACACTTCCGTCCAACACGCAATCGGACGTTGGAAAACATGTTAATACAACAGCTCACTTTATCACCCGATTACCACGTACGTTACAATTCAAAGGTCAGTGGGAAGTCGGTTTGACTGAAGTTCATTTCCCAGCACTTTTCAAGAATATTACAGCTGTTAACAACAGTTTTACCATAGGTATTCAGAATTTTATGATTGAGAAGCAAGTCACGCTTAAGATTGCTAAACCAGCCGAATCACCCGCTCTTAAAGAGTTTGCACACCGAGTGGATACAGCATTACAAACCTATTTGAAGGATATTGTATTTTTCCACGACCGAGATATCAGCAACTATGTCATCTTGAGTTTACCTCCTAATACGCAAATTCGTTTCACCACAAGAACGTTCAGTCAGTTGTTTAATTTAAAACCAGATCAGTTCCTGGAAGGGCGTGTATTGCTCGTTCCTGATTTTTCCAAAACGTTCGAATGGTTTTCAGAACTTTCTGCTGTGTTAAAGTTCCCAGAGATCGCACCCATATTCTAACGCGTTGTTGATATAAAGACCATCCAAATCCAAAATACAGAGGCCCTCCTTGATTTTTTACAAGTTCAATTAGGACTCTATGGAATTGAGTTCACTTTGGATAATGGTTTTTTAGTATTTTTTGGTTACACAGGTCGTTACATTGAATTCCCATTTGTGTCGAATCTCGGATCTGTCCCTTTACAGTTCCTGAATAAGAAATTTAAAACACCTACGGAAATTCCGTTAAATGCTATTCATGATGGCTTCATGAATATTGCTATATACGATTCGGAAGATTGGCCTCGAATTAATGAATTAAAAATTCCCGAGGGGTATTACGATAAACGTAGTGACATTGTGAACGCGTTAGTGAATTCTATACCACTAGAAGAAAAGCCCTTTTACAACATTAATCTCACGTAGAACAAATGTTTTCGTTTCCAATGTAAAGAGAAACGCTACATTAATTTTAGTGAGGGTTTGTGTCATACTCTAGGTTTAAATTCAGATCAGTGCAACATCGAACTCACGCAGGGGGATGGTTTGATTCCTATAGATCTTACAAGAGGAATCCATAGCTATTATCTATATAGCGATATAATTCAGCCGGATTGGAAATACTTTTGCACTGCTCCTACGGATTATTCCCATATCACATGCTAGACGCGAAATGGTTTATCAAACTTTCCCTACACCTGATTACTATCTATTAAGCAAAAAAGTCTTTGACACGATTGAAATCGCAATGCATTCAGATCACGGGGATCTGTTAGCGTTTTTAGCTGGCAAAACGGTTGTAAAATTACATTTCTGTCAGAAGCAGTTGTAGAGCTCAGACGCTTCTATCTTTCTCTCCTTCAAAATGCATGTTCCATATCATCCGAGCCAAGAGGCTATTTTACGTTATTATTTAAGTCAGAAAGGTCGAGGGATACCTGTCTTCAAAGGGACAGCGTTTCAACATGGTAGTGGGTTAGGCTCTGTATTCACAAATCTTTTCCGACTTGCGACGCCTTTACTTAAAACAACTGGGAAAATTCTTGGTAAGCATGCTCTAAAAGGTGGTGCTTCAGTCTTAAATGATGTGATGCAGGGTCAAAATCTCAAACACTCGTTAGCATCACGTATGAGTACAGCAGGTGGCAGCGCTTTACAGGAAATGGGTTCCAGGATTCAGAAAGGTAGGGGTAGAGGTAGGGTTAAAAGACGTTATTCATCGATTACGGCTCATTCATCGGCCAAAAGACCCAGAGTTCACAGTCTGGACGCCTTCCTGCTGAACAAAAATAGTAGAAGAAGAAGCAGAAGAAGAAGAAGATGACAGAAAGCAATTCGCTCAGCAACGTTAAAAAAGTCTCAGAGGAGAGAGAAGAAGAAGCAGAAGAAGAATAGGGAGAAGTCAAAGAGAACTTTACACATCCGTCTTTTATCCTCTATTTTCGCCTAAAACATCACCATGGCGGCTGTGATACACGAGCACAGCTCAAAATGCGTGAATAGTGAGTTAGATATTTTTTCAATTCCCCATACAAGCGGTCAACAAGAGAAGAGACACGTGGTGGGTTACCTACCGATCGCCATCATAAACGAAGACGGTCCGATTGAATTCTTTGTTCCCGGATTAACTGACTATTACATCGACCTAGACCAAACTACAATCAATTTAGAAGTTGTTATCACTAAAGGTGATGCACCTAACCCAACTGGTGATAAAACAGGCCTCGTGAATCTTATCCTTCACTCGTTATTCTCCCAAGTCGATTGTCTTTTAGGCCACACACTCGTTAGTCATAGCAATAACTTATATCCGTATAGAGCTTATTTAGAAACTCTTCTGAATTATGGTCGGGCTGCTAAATCAACTCAGTTAACGACTTCTGGACTTTATAAAGACACATCAGAGAAAATGGATAGTATAGATGATGCAAATATAGGGTTTAAGTCACGCAAAAGTCTCGCTCGTAATGGAGTCTATTACTTAGAGGATCTATACATCTGGATATATTTCGTCTGAGTCGTTTGCTGTTAAACTCGCTGGATTTTCGCTGAAGTAAACCTGCCTTCACTCTAATGTCGGATGCAGCCAACCCTGATTATAGAATTTCAATTGGAAAAGCTACACTTAATGTGGAATGCGTTAAAGTCAACACAACTACCTTATTAGCACATGCGAAGACACTACAAACATCCAATGCGTATTATCCGATTAGCAGAGTGGAAATGCGTTCAGGTATGAGAAATCACATCATACAAAATTTAATTACAGGCCAACTTCCCACCCGATTAATTTTTGTGTTCATAACGAGTGAAGCACAAAACGGAGCTTACAAGGTGAACCCATTTAATTTTCAACATTTCAACATGTCATATTTCTCACTATCACTTGACAGTCAAGTTCTTCCAAATCAACCTCTAACGCCTGGATTCACAGAGGGATCGTACATACGTGAGTTTGTTGAAGGCACTAGGTCTCTGGAAGGAAGACAGAGACGTCGACGTGAGTCAGGTTGAATACGGTTCTGGATATTCTTTCATTTCGTACGACCTTAGCTGAAATCGAAATTATTATACATCCCATTTTAACCTTATTCGTAACGGCACACTTTTCGTGTTGAAGTACATTTTTCCCAACCTCTTACGGAATCTGTGAACATCATTACCTACTGTGAATATCAGAACTTACTAGAAATCAGTAAAGACCATACCGTAATCTTTGATTATACAAATTAAAGCTCTATGGCTACAGCACAAATATGTCGTGCATTAGAGAGAGACCCGTGTACTAAACCTATAGCCAGAGGTGTATTTCCAGCTGACGTAATAGCAAATCTGAAACCCAGCTACCCATCTCTACTTGTTGCTAATACAGATGGTTCTAATTAACCAGGCAGTCACTGGATTAGTTTTTTTATCCATAAGCCCTCATTAGCTTACTACTTTGATTCGTTTGGTCAAAAACCACCTCCCCAATTCCACGATTTCATGTATAGACAGGCTGAAAATTGGGTCTACAGCATCGAAACTAATCCAGCATCCAAGTGAAGCTACTTGCGGTCATCATTGTTTGCATTTTCTAAAGTTTGCTGCAAGAGGCCATTCAATGTATGACATTATTAACTGTACTTATTCAGATGAACTATTTCTCAATGATTTCATCGTAAAATGTGAATTAATTTATGATGAATTAGCAATTAACAATAATAATACTAATAATAATATATGTCAGAATGTTAAATGGAGTCGAAGCTGTTGTCCCTTTAAAAAAAACAACAACCTAGCTATGTTTAATTTTTTGTACTCATTTATTACCTGTATTTATTCTGTATTCATTATTCCCGAATAAAAATTATAAATATACATTATTTCATTCATCTATATTTTTTTTCCTTGTTTTATATTAATTAAATAAAATATTTTTTAATCAAATTTCAAAGAGTTAATTAAATTACCAAATACATTACTAAATTATATATTTTTATTTTTTTATTCTTTTAATAAGTAAATAAAATAAATAAATAAATAAAATAAATAATAATTACATAGACATAAGATTTCTTTCATTTAAATTACAATTTTTTATTCAGAATTTTACATTTTAAAACTTTAATGAAATCATTATAATATTTTGTATTAATTTTAAAAATATTACAATTATTTGTATGGTATCCAACGAATTCCGGGTGTGTTGTTACATCTTCTTTTTATTATAACGCTGTTAAAACTCCTTTCCCTCCCCTCCTGCGAATGATACAACGGATTTACAATTAATTCTCTTGGAACATCCATCTCCTGAAGCACTTTTATAAAACGTCTTTGTCCAATAGGAGGGTCCTTCTGATTGGCTGACGGGGAAATTGCGTCATCGATCAAGTTTGAAATGTGTGAACCCTGTAGATTCTTCCTGCCGATTTTTACTGCTCCATGTGAATCCCAGCTTACGAATTCAGGGTACTTCTGCAGATAATTAAATAAACGTTTTTGTCTCGAAGTTTGTGCAAGAAGAAAGCTTAATGGCTTATCATCATCAGTGTCAAATCCAGATGGCGCTCTTTGAAACTTAGGAGTGTAAAACAGTTGTTGAGGAATTCGTTTTGGTGGTGAATCAGGTGAAGACGATAATGGCGAATGTATTGCTTCCTCTTCATCTTCAGGGCGAGTTCTTTGTTGATGTTGCATTACATTCTGTTCGTTCTGGTCGACATCGTCACGTTTCTTTTCATACAGATATTTCTGTAAGGTGTCGAGATAATATTCTAGTTTTTGATGCGCGTTCATGTTACGAGAATTTAAAATATCAGTCATTTTTTTATCCAAACGTTTTTCTCTCTCTGTTGTCTTTGTTTCATCGCGATCACCATGTGTTTGTGGGGTGGGAGTCTTTGAGGACGTAGTAGTAGTTGTTGAAAAATTATTTATTAATCTTTGGTATTCATGTGAAGGTAATAATACGTATTTCTGCACGTTTTTAACGTATTAATTTATTTAATTCCCTGCAACGCTGCCTAATAGCAAAGGTAATAAGAATCCACCACCATGTTGAACCAGATAGGATTTTTTAGATCTTAATGAAATTTTTTTGTGTGTTAGGCCTTTTATCTTCCTCAAATGCTTTCTTATTTGCGGTGTCCACGTGACTTTGCGATGTACGATGTTATGGCAAATTTCACAGAGAGATTTGACTTGATTTAACGATGCATGTTGGATTAATTTTTTTCCGTTGTTTAGGGCTAGCGTTTTTTAGCGCCCTGAGGAAATGGCGGTGTTTTTGAATTAACGGAATCATAGCTGTTTACTACCGATGAAAGCTTGTTGAAAAATGAATGGCAATGCAGTTTAAACACGCGTTTTATTTGCATAAACGGTAATTGGTTTTTCATGCGGGAAAATTTTACTGCGTAGTCTAATTATGTCGGGGAAGCCTTGTTTAAGATCTAATAATAAATAACTATGGGGTTCTTGCGTTGCATGTTTAAATGCTTCTCTAAGTAATGTACCGTAACCTGTTTGTGAAGCAAGAGTGCGTATCTGACCAACATCTCGAGGTGATTTTAACAGAAATGTGAATTGAGTATTTAAGCTTATAGTACGAATGATTTTTGATTGTGCGAATAGATTTTGAGGTAATAATAAAACGGAGGAATTGAGATGATGACTGTATCTTGTATAAATCTTTTCGATAATTTCAGCATTTTTTATTTCATTTAATAAATCATCCAAAATTAACAATGCATGTACGGGTATTCGTTCGTGAATAATTTTCTCATCGGGAATCCCTGCGTGAAATGTAATGTTGGATAGATTTAAATTTTTCACAACCGGTGGAATTAATGCTACGTAACAGTATATTATTTCCGTTGGAGGTGGGTCCATCATTTCATCTCTATACTTAGACAAATTGACACAATGACCGTCTTTCCACTTCCAGAGGAGCCGGCTATTAAAGCCGAAAAGTATTGTGTGAACTTTACAGAGGTTAACTTTACCGAGGTGTGAATTAAATAACGCACATGGAGCAAAGTTCCTTCTGTTGTTCACAATTCTTTAGACTTTTGTTAAATGACACAAATGTTACTTTTGATTTGAATTTATCTTTAACTTTTACTTACTTTAATTCTATTTATTAATATATAATAAGAAATTATATTTTTATTTTGAATTCTAATCTTTTTTTTTAAATTTATAAAGATGCTAAAAATTAGAAAGAATACAATGACTAGACATAAATTGAATATAATATTTATTTTGAATTCTAAAATTTATAATATTAATAAATGATAAAGTATACAATATGTAGTGGTTAAATTGAATATAATAATATATAACAATGTTAAAAATTTATAAAAATGCTAAAAAATACAAAGAATACAATGACAAGTGAATAAATGAATATAGTGATTTATAAAAATGTTAAAAATATATAATATTAAGAAATCATAAGTAATACATTAACAAATATGTATCATATAAATTGAATATAATATATGAAAAGCTACAAATTTATAATATTAATAAATCATAGGTAATACAATGACTAGTGGCTAAATTGAATATAATTCTATATAAAATAGCTAAAAAATAAAAAAATGCTAAAAATTAGAAAGAATACAATAACTAGTGGATAAATTGAATGTAATAATATATAAAAAAGCTAAAAATTTATAATATTAATAAATGATAAAGAATACAATAACTAGTGGATAAATTGAATATAATCTTCTCTATATATAAAGAAGGATGTTTGTGGGTCTGTTTGTCTGTATGTTTTCTATACAAATCTACACTTTTATTCCGATCTTGATAAAATTTCGCATACATGACCTTCAAAGCATGAGGAAGGTCACTGTCTACCTCACATTTCGAAAAAATAATAAATATCAATAAAAAATCGATATTCATGGTTATGGCAAGGCATATTAATGAGAAATATCTCATGACCAACAATGCAAGGCAAAGTTTGTACAACAATAGGTATCAAAAATGGTATCAGCACGCAATTCACAAACACACTGCATGAACCAACAATATATATCTCATGACCAACAATGCAAGGCAAAGTTTGTGCAACAATAGGCCCATTGTGTTCGCATCAACAATGGTATCAACGCGCAATTCACCAATAACAATGAGCACAGAATGATGATGTAATGTTAAAGCAATCTTTCCAAGAATTATAACAATGAACATAAAATGATGATGTAATATGGATAAGTTTCAATTTGTAACAATGCAGAGAATTCCTGTTATTCAGGCTTTTCTTAGAAAAGAGAGTTCTTAGTACTTAACAATTTCTTGAAAATCTTTAAAAATGATCAGTAACTGGAGATAATGGAGAGTTAGCAGACTATTGAGAAAGAGTGGAAAGACGACCGAGGAAGCACTCCTTTAGCTCCGTGATGTATTGAGCAAATGGGAAGCAAGTAAATAGAAGAATCGGCGAGCGCTAGACTGCACAAAGTGATGAATGGCCAAGTTTTGCTTCAACACATCGAGAGATGAGTGGAAATTGCAACAACACTAAGTATATATCTGAGGTAAGATTACGTGAGTAAGAAATTATTTAGACTAACAGTGGCATCCTTGGAGAGGTCCAGCCATTGTGAGCCTTTAAAAAGTTTTTTTTTCGAATTTTCATCAAGAATTTTTACTGTATCAATTCTAAGCATTTTCATGTGTTTATTTTTAAGATATTGCAAAATTTAATTTAATTTTTTGAGATTGTTCTGTTTACATCCAAGTGTAATTATCCCGGTCAACGCCGGGTACCTTTGCTAGTCTTCTATATATATAAAGAAGGATGTTTGTGGGTCTGTCTGTGGGTCTGTACGTTTTTTATACAAATCTACAGTTTTATTCCGATCTTGATGAAATTTCGCATACATGACCTTCAAAGCATGAGGAAGGTCACTGTCTACCTCAGATTTCGGAAAAATAATAAATATCGATAAAAAATCGATATTCATGGTTATGGCAAGGCATATTAATGAGAAATATCTCATGACCAACAATGCAAGGCAAAGTTTGTACAACAATAGGTATCAACAATGGTATCAACACGCAATTCACAAACGCTCTGCATGGACCAACAATCAATATCTCATGACTAACAATGAAAGGAAAAGTTTGTGCAAGTGTAATTATCCCGGGCAACGCCGGGTACCTCTTCTAGTCTATCTATATATCTAAAGAAGGATGTTTGTGGGTGGGTCTGTACATTTTTTATACAAATCTACAGTTTTATTCCGATCTTGATACAATTTCGCATACATGACCTTCAAAGCATGAGGAAGGTCACTATCTACCTCAGATTTCGAAAAAATAATAATTATCAATAAAAAATCGATATTCATGGCAATGGCAAGGCATATTAATAAGAAATATCCCATGACCAACAATGCAAGGCAAAGTTTGTGCAACAATAGGTATCAACAATGGTATCTACACGCAATTCACAAACACTCTGCACGGATCAACAATACATATCTCATGACCAACAATGAAAGGAAAATTTTGTGCAAGTGTAATTATCCCGGGCAACGCCGGGTAACTCTTCTAGTACTATATAAAAAAGCTAAAAAATATAAAAATGGTAAAAATTAGAAAGAATACAATAACTAGTGGATAAATTGAATATAGTGATTTATAAAAAAGTTAAAATTTTATAATATTAATAAATTAGAATGTATATAATAACTAATGGATAAATTATATATGATAATATATAAAAAAGCTAAAAATTTATGAAAATGCTAAAAATCATAAAGAATACAATAACTAGTCAATAAATTGAATATAATATTTATTTGAAGTATAAAGTGTTTTAATATTAAAATAATACAACTGACTAGTGAATAACTGAATGTATTACATAATATTATACAATTATCCATACAACTCTGAGCTGAGTATATACAATATTTTACAACTATTTTACAATAAAGAAAAAATGAATTAATTACAACTATTTTACAATACTAAATTAGTAGATATTTACATTAATAAATTAGTAGGTATTTACATTAATAAATTAGTAGGTACTTACATTAATAAATTAGTAAGTATTTACAATAATAAATTAGTAAGTATTTAGAATAATAAATTAGTAGGTATTTACAATAATAAATTAGTGTATTTAAATAAATAAATAAAAAAAAACTTAAAAGTTAATGTAGCCATAGGGGTAACTAATACTAAGGTCTCCGTCTCTTACAAACCTTTTTTCGTTGGTGCACCGGTAAGTTTTTTAAAAATGGTTTATTAAAAATTGTTGCTTTGATTTTATCACACATCAGATTAAATGAAACGGGGACTTGGAGGGAGGAGGTCTTACTCAAACTCATGCCTCGAACGAGCTCTTCGATTGCAGCTGGTGTTAGAACCTCTTTTGCAGTACGTGTGAGCATCACACCCTTAACTTTAAGTTTGGTTGTGCCATTCGAGTAATGCAAACAATAATTCTTGGCACCAGCTACAACCAATTTTTGAATATGTACAATTGGACAAAATTTTGAAAGAATTTCATCTTCCAGCTCGCCCAAATTACTCCCTCTGGGCAATAATTCATGGCCAATTTCCTCGAGATATATTATACTATCTGTATCGCAGTATTTTAAGTTTTTACCAATTTGACTCATGACGCGGTACAACTCCATCCTTCCATAGCAAATCACGAAGGATGCTATAACTGCATTCCCTTTCACATGCACGGAAGGATGGGTTGACTTGTACATTATGAGTAAAATGTCCTCGGATACTATGTCCAAGTCCGTGACTTCAAGAGAGGGCGTGTTGAATAGCCCTGTAAAACTCTGCGTAGCTATCAACAAACACTGGGTTTTTTTTTGTTTCTTCAAAACCCAGATAACCCCAGCAGTTATTTAACGATAGTTTACATATGCTATGCAGACCCAAATTTTTTTAAAATTTAGCAGGATCCAACACGATCCCCTCTCGCTCACGGACATGGTTGATGAATGCCTGGTGCTCGGTAGGCGTATTAGCGGACGAAGGCCAGCCTGAGGCTTCAATTTTACCTCCTATGAATGCGTTAACATACTTACCAAAGAAGTGCTTTTCCCCCATAAGCTTATCGTAGACGAAGCGTTCTTTATAATGCCACACATCGAAAATTTCGACAACTGTGTAGCCTTCGTCGAGTGCCCTGTAATATTCAGGTGTGCACCAAGTCCCAGTCAGAGCCCTCTCTTCCTCATTGTGTTGGCACACTTCAGCTGAATGAGTATCAGCGTAAGTCCGACATAAAGGGAAGAATAGACACCCTGCACATCTGTAGGGGAGAACTGGAATGAAAAGGTTTCGAGGAGGCAACACTTGCTTTAATCAATCCGAAATAGGCATTAGGGGCCGGGTTAATATTGACCGTGATGACTTCCGGATGAGCCTTCGGATAGGTTGCATATTTATTCACAAAGGATTATAAAGATGTGAAATCTAAATAGGTGAGACGCATTTTATCTTTGGATTCTGTAATACCGCCCGAAAAATTCTCGGTGCGTCCACCGTAGAAGGCATCACGGGGCATGATAAATGGTCTCTGCTCTACATAAAAATGTTTGCAGAATGCAGCCATTTGTTTATCGTGCTTCATTTCAATCTCATACTGGCATTCCCATATAACACTAAAAGTGTAGTCGGGAAGCTCGTGCTTTAGAAAAGCAAGTCTTTCTAGTGTATGCTGAAAATTTTCAGCGTTAGTCAGGTTGGGGTTGATGCTACGGGCACTTGCTACAGTGCACTTTGGGCACAAGTGATAATAACAGCCGAAAAATTCAAATACGATTTTTCGACTGTCATCAACACCGTCTAAATAATAAGGTCTGACGCGTCTCTCCCAACCGTTTAACCTGAAAGTATGCGTGAGGTTGGTACTTTAGATTGTTCCCAAGCCAACCATTTCAGAGTTTTCAAATTCTGTCACGATCTATTCGCGTAACCATAGCATGGGATAATTCCCATAGTCCAAGGATCCAGATAACGCTCTCTCAGTACACGGTTGCAGAATCCAGCTATAGTGATGTCATTCTGGAATGGATTAAGAGTTGTAAAATTGATCATGATTTCCGCAAATTTGAGGCATCCATCTCTAAGAAGAACAACATCACTGAGGCAATAGGCCTCTAGCTCTGTCATGAGACACTAACCGTCACCGACACTCTGTTTTGCTTCAGCGTGCCAGAGAACAAATTCTTTATGTAATGACTCCTTCATTTCCTCAGGTTTATAATAATCCATTTCAGGAAGTGGCCCCACATAGGAACATGTCTCGTTGAGAGGCTTAAATGGGAAAAAAACCTTTCTTTTGCTCAGTCAATCCAAAGGCTCGAGGAAATTCCCTTTAGGGAAGGGTGATGAATGATAGTCAATGAACCGTATCTTCTTTTCCTTCACTTCTATGAATAGAATTTTCGAGCCTTTGAAAATGACGTGTGGCTTTATACCTTGTTCGTATAGGTACCTTGTAACAAAAAGACAATCAAATTTTTTCCAAATTGTGAGCAAATACTGTAGAGTTCGTGAAATTTGGTTTATGTGCATTTTTTTTTTATGACGCCGTGAAGAATTGGCAAACAAGAACTCGAGAAAATCGGCCATGGCTCTTACCCCTATAAATACATGCTGGACAAAGGAGCCAGACTCATCCTGGTAGCTCATGGCTACGAGGATAGGATTTAATTCTCCCGAATCCTTCTCTGTCCTAATTTCAACATCAAAAAATATAAACCGTTGTGAACTGTTTTCAGAAGGACAAGAAGAAGTAGAAGGAGCAGATGTAGAAGAAGGAGGAGGAGGAGAAGCATTAGAGCATTGTGTGTTCGCAGGTTTTTCTTTGCCTGTTAAAACGAAACAGAAGCCTGGTACGTGCTTACCATTACACTGAATGCAAAGGTTTGGTTCACACTTGTGTCCCTTATGGAACTCGTAAATTTGTTTACAATTAAGACAGTGTTTAAGCGTAAAGCATGATTTAACGCTGTCTTTTGGATTGAGATGACACCTGTAGCATTGCTCCCCTTTAAAAAAACGCTCACACAGCGGACAGTGAACATACTCATCCTATAATTGACGGGTATGTTGTGATACGCAGTGCGAGCATCTCCCCCCGCAAAGATGGTGTTTCTTACCCCTCGAACTGTGGAAAACCACCCCACACTGTTCGCAAATACCGCGCTTTTTGTAGAACCCAAACAGATTTGTAATGACATCATAATGATTATCATTTAAAAGTAAATGCAGGGTATGCCTCGGTTTGGGTTCTACAAAAAGCGAGGGGTAAAATAATTCATTTATCAAGGATCCTGCGTGAATAATTATTTCAAAATTATTTACATATTTTTTTTATCGAGCAGTAATGCCTGGAATTTATCCAAACATTCAATTCCTCCAGGGTTCGAGGGGTCTACACCTGCATCTTTACATAGCTTTAGGGCCTTTTCTTTTTGGATTGCATTATGGCCATCACAAAGACTTTTGTAAGTGGTAATGCAATTTTTAATCAAATCAGGGTAATCTTTATATTCAATAATGATGGCTTCCTTCTCTGCATGGGCCATAGCAACCACTAAGGCACGAGGGAGACAGAGCTCATCAGTATTTTGAATACGCACGATCGAGCCTGACCGAGCCAGGTGGTCGCCAAGTATTACTGACTTACGCATGACGCTACTACCCCCTGAAGCAGGAATTGGCCTTTGAAGTAAAACAATGTGGATCTCTAATTGATTATCTATTAACAGACCGCTTCGTGACTGCTCAACACCTTGCAAAGTATCAAGCACCATCTGACCTGAAAATGAATCAATCAGGCTGAACCTAAGATTGATAGCATTGTTCAAAGATGGTGCTTTGATAACAGTGCGCGTGTGGTCGTAAAATGACCTGCGTTCCTGTAAAATACGTTGAAATAAACGGTCAAAGATAGACCGTAATGTATCAGGAATGCTTGCCAGAGGCACAGAATTTAAAAAGAAATTAGTAAACGTCATCTCATATGTGGTGACTTCCACTTTATATTTTCGAGAATAACGAGTGCCTAATTCTCTTAATGTAAAATAGGAATCAAAGTCTGTTAAAGGTTGATCATTTAGAGAACCATGAGATGAAGAAGGTGAAGCAATTGAACAGATGTGTAGGGTAGTTGACCAATCTTGATGGATGGGGGGAAACTGACTGAGAAGAAACAGCTAGGGTGGGTATAGTAAGTGGAATTGGAGCAGGGTTTGAAGGGTGTGATGGTTGTGTGGTAGGAGTAGGAATAATTGTGAGTGAGGATTTACTTCGGCCACGTTGAAATGAAAGAGAAAGCATTCACCTATCCATACGCCATATTTTATGGGGAGGAGGAGGAGAATGAGAGTTTGTGGATGTTGAAGTAGAAGGAATAGGATAAAGTGGAGGGGGATAGGGTGCGTCATTGTAAGGGTATTATCATCATTTGAGGTTGTCAACCTCCTTGAAGGGTTGCAACCTGCAGAGAGAGGTTGCCTTGGTAGGGTTAAATTTAGAGGTTCAGATTGAGTTAAAGGTTGTGATGGCCGTAAATTTTCACGTACACAGAGATTAAGAGGTTGGGTGCAAGTGGAAGAGGAGGAAGAAGAAGACTCAGAAAGAAACTGATCATAGAGACATAGATTGAGAGGACTGGATTGTTGAGAGTTTGGAATAGACATTGGAGGACTGGATTGTTGAGTTAGAATAGGAGAAAGAGAAAAGTAAAAGAGTCGAAGATAGAAAAGTAAAACAGGTGAAGATAGAAAAGTAAAATGGACAAAGATAGAAAAGTAAAATGGACAAAGATAGAAAAGTAAAAACTGACGAAGACTGAAAAGTTTACAAACGATAGTGAAGCGTAGGAGAGATTTTACAAACTAAAAATGTCTCTGTAAGTGTAAGAGAAATTGCCCTTTCGTTATAAAAAGTGCGGTTTTTATATAAAAAAAATTTAACTACCCCTTTATTGTATATGCAGTTTATGGTTATTATAGAGTACGGGTTTAGTTTGAAATCAGTTGTACGAATCGTGCAGGTGGCTGTTATTGGTAATTGTTCGTATTCCCTTTCAGCAATTTTAAAGAATTCTTCCAATTTATCAGTGATTTGCTGAAATTGCGCCAATTTAAAACAGAAGGTCGTTTTGGTTTTTTCTTTTTCTTGATAATGACAAAAAATGTCCCCCTGTATTATTTTTTCCCAGTAAAACTAAATGTATTTTGGTGTAAGTAGCATGGCTAGCCAATTCAGAGAACTAGAATGTAAAAGCGATGAAAGAATAGTATGTAGGTAAATTAAACATTACAAACGGAATTACGTTTATGACGAAAAAAAAGCGGGAAATGAATATGCATTAGAGCAAAAAATTTAATAGTTTTATCATCCATTTCATCTTCTAACATGAGTTGTTTATCTGTGTAAAAATCACGTTCATAAACATGAAAAGAACCTAGAATCACTTGAACGTTCTTTGCAGCATTAAATAAATGATAGATTTGACATGAAACAAAATGAGTATCTGCAATATCACAATTTGTCAAAACGTTTTCAATTGCAAGTGCAAAACCGTTCAAATCATCGGGTTCAAAAAGTTCTGACAGCATTTGGAACCGATAGCCAGTACGTTTAAGTGTAGAAACCGTCTTTTGAAATTGAAAACATGAAGAAGCAAAAAATTCTATTGCAAAATCCTGAAGGACCAACATACATGAGAAGACAAAAATTAAGACATTGTCTGTACAGGATCTCTTTTTCGAAAAGTTTAATTTCAACGTAGGTATGAATTTTATCAAAACGTTTTAGTTCAGTTAAAATAGAATCCAATTTCGTTTGTGCAGCAGCATAACAATCATCAAGAACTTTAAAATTAGGACTGCATTTAATAATAGTATCATCAGTCAGATCCTTTATTCCACGATTAAAAGGACCGAATCTATTAACATTACTGTTCAATAAATTAATATGGATCGTATACACGAAACGAATACATTTCCCAGTTTGGAACTACGCGGATAAAAAGGAAGAAAAAAGATAGAAGGAAACCCCTATCAGAGAATTAAATTAAAAAGAAATTAGAGTTTATAGGTAAAAAGTATAAATAAATACTTACAGGTCTAGCACGCTCTCTAAGTAGGGGCCACTCGTGTCTCACCCTATATTCAGGATCTTCAAAATCCTCGTTGCCACTACCCTCCTCACCTTCTGCTGGAGCTTCTAAAGACGGTTTCTGAACCGTCGCAAACAGATCGTCAAAAGCTGGTGTATCAAACCAATTTGGTTTGAAGACCTCCGACAGTGGTTCAGAAACTACAGGTGATGTAGGTGGGGGTGATGGTGTACAGCGCCTTTTTGATGGGCTTGGGGGTCTGGGGATATCGTAACTGTCGATTTCAGAGTAATGGGTTTGCGGCGCTAAATATGAAAATACAAATTAATATATCAAAAAGAACACTTTAAACAAAAATAAGAATGTAAAAGATAAGCTACTAACTGGCTCAACTCTAATAAATTCCCCTGCCTCAACTCTTGTATTAGCAGTTTGAGATGCTGGTGAATTGATCTCGGTCTGAATAAAAGAAAAAAAAATTGTAAAATAGAAAAGATAGAAAGAAAAAAAGAGAAAGAGAGAAAGAAAAATAGAAAAAAAATTCATACTGAAAGAGACGGTTGCGAACGCAATCTGTAGAAACCAGGGCTGGCATCTACAGCATTAGATGATGAACTGGAATTAAATGACGAGTAAGCCACTAAAGAACAACCCCCAAAGAGTAAGAGATAGAGAGAGAATATATATATATATGAAATATGAATGTGAATGTGGTTGAAGAAACGGCGAGAGTTGAAACTCGAACGAAAATTCGATAGGAGAATCAGTGACTGGACGAGTAAAATATCTCAGCATTTAAGCAAAAATAGGTATAGTAATAATTAACATATATTATCATGTATTAACCAGTGAGGTGAGAATTTAACATGTCAAGCTCAGAGCGACCCAATAGTAAGAGCAATAAATGATGTTCTTAATTGAAAGAACTGCCCATTCGAAAAGATGATAAATGAGGGAGATGATGTAATAAGCGAGTAGGGGTGGGTTATGGACAAGTGTGAACTTGTTGAATGAATCATCAATTGTTGGGGTTGTTGAATGAAGCATCAATTTTCTATATAGCAGCTTATATTGTGAACATTTAGAAAATGGATAGATATACTAAAAATTTAAATAAAAGTCTGAATATGATGGAATGACATTAGCAGGTCTAATTCAGAATGAATCAGATGTGAGAAAACACGTGAAGTGATAGCATGTGTTAAAACATCGTCAATGTCAAAGAAAAATTTAGAAAAGAATTATAGCTAGCTGAGTATAAGAAAAATCATTGGGATTTTGTAAAAATACTTAACAGTCACAATGGATGCTAAGCCATTTGAAGGACCAAAGTCGAGATTAATATAGAATATATGTATGTGGTTAATAATAATGATAATAATAATATTACAGTTTATGAAAAGGCACGAAGAAATCGTGAAAATAATGTTAACCTTAAGGGATAACAAGAACTCTGAGAATAAACAATTTTATATTAAAGTTAGAAAAAAGGCACTAGTGGAAAATAAAATTTAGAAAATAATACACTATCATAAGGAATCAAGCATTTAAGTCGTAGAAAAGGGGGAGGGATAGCCATGACGTCAGATGGGGGTCGTATAATGAGGAGAGAGCGTGGGAAGCATTAGGAACAATTATGTAGTGGTTGTTAATATAATACATCCTCAAAATCGAAATAAGCATATACGTAATCGAATTAAGCATATAATGCATAAAAGAACGAGGGTAGAGTAGACATGATGTCAGATAGGGCCCATATAATGACGAGAAAGCGTGGGAAACGTGATGAACAATTGTGGTGGGGTGTTGAATGAAGCATCAATTTTCTATATAGCAGCTTTTATTGTGAACATTTGGAAAATGGTTAGATATACTAAAAAAAAATTTAAATATAAGTCTGAATATGATGGAATGACATTAGCAGGTATAATTTGGAATGAATCAGATGTGAGAAAACCCGTGAAGTGATAGCATGTATTAAAACATCGTCAATGTCAAAGAAAAATTTGAAAAGAATTATAGCTAACTGAGAATAAGAAAATTCATTGGGATATTGTAAAATTACTTAGCAGTCACAATGGATTCTAAGCCATTTGAGGGACCAAAATCGATGTTAATACAAAATATATGTATTTGGTTAATAAAAATGATAATAATAATAACATTACACTTTATGAAAAGACACGAAGAAATCGTGAAAATAATGTTACCTTAATGAGTAACGAAACAACGTTAAAATAAAAAGATGTTAAAGTAAAAAAGTTATAAAAAGGCACTAGTGGGAAATAAAATTAGAAAATAATACACTAGCAAAACGAATAAAGCATTTAAGTCGTAAAAGAGGGTTAGGTTAGACATAACGTCTGATGCTGGGGGCATATGGAAGCAGGAGTTTTCATTGTTAACATAAAGAGGGGTGATGGGGGTAGTGCAGAGCAAATTGGTGGGAACCAGTCCCCAGTCCTCGGATAAGCTTTAGTCTTTTAGAAAGCAAGGCCGGAGCAACACCAAGCAAAAGTCTTCAAAGGAGATGTCTTCAACAAGTAACGAGAAAAGTACGTAGCAATTACTTGTAAGAGAATTTAGAGTATATTTTTAAAAAACGCCTAGAGTAGCCCACTAATTGGCATTTATTATATGTATACTTTAAAGTATTAGGAGTCGCAGTGGAACTGAACGCCATTTATATGAGCAGCGGAGAAATACTTGTAAAAGAAATTTCATTTGTATGCATATATAATCTCTACCTATTAGATTATAATGCTAGAGATTTAGTTGAACACAAAGGCGGGCAAGTGAGAGGAAACTACAGTTTCCTATTACCTACAGATGAAATTAACATAACTGATGAAGATTGGAAAAGAATAAAAACAAAGATGAACTATAACCGTGTATTTCACGATAAGGTGCCTTATTCACAACTAGCAGCACAGCTTGAACATTGGAAAAACGCCTTTAATACATTCTATGGTTATGGAACTGAACAGTGTCAAATGTTGAGTAAACTACTAAAAGTGCGTGTGCATGATGCCGAAAAGTTGGTAATACCTATGGCTGAGGACAACTCTCACAATCTTATTTTTAAAAATAAACCAGACTACGGATTTTGTTCGGGGGCGTGTGAAATAGCCACGCGACTAGAAAGAGATTATTTTTATCGTGTACCATATAATTAAACGTTAAAAATGTGTGTAAAACGTAATCTTCATTCGAATAATGATAATAATTTAGATTAGCCTAAAGAGTAGACATGATGGCAGATGCGGAGGGGTATGTGAGCAGGAGTTTTCATTATTAACATAAAGAGGGGTGAGGGGGGTAGTGCAGAGCGAATTGGTGGGAACCAGTCCCCAATCTGCGGGGCGAGCTTTAGTCTTTTAGTAAACGAGGCAGGAGCAACACCAAGCAAAAGTCTTCAAAGGCGATGTCTTCAACAAGTAACAAGAAAAGTAGGTAGAAATTACTTGTAAGAGAATTTGGAATTAGTTTTTAAAAAAAACGCCTAGAGTAGCCCACTAATTGGAGTTTATTATATGTATATTTTAAAGTAATAGGACTTGCTGTGGGCCTGAACGCCATTTATATGTGCAATGGAGAAATACTTGTAAATTCAATTTCAACTGCGTGCATATATAATCTGCGTTTATTGGAGAAAGAAGAGATATATGAATTAGATATTAGATGGAAACGGATTAGCGAGTATTATAACTTCTTATTACCTGCAAATGAAATTAACATAACTCCTGTAGACTGGTTAAGAATAAAAGAAATAGGTTACATGTATCCAGGCTTAAAATCAATCTTTTCCGGACATGTACCCTATTCGCAATTGATGGTGCTGATTGAAAAATGGAAGGAATTTAAAACATTCTATGTCTATGGAACAGAACAATGTGAAATGCTAAGCCAGTTATTTCAGGCAGATGTTCAGGATGCAGAAACATTGATAACCCCAATACCTGAAGAGGGCACGCATAACCCAATATTTAATAAACAAAATGAAAATTATTGTACTTGTTCAGCTGTGCAAGGAGTAGCTCGACAACTGGAACGAGAGTTTTTTGGTGAATGTGTAAATGATGGGAATTTTTTGGATTTTTTAAAAAAGAAAAATAAATAAAATGAATTAAAACTTGTACTTTGTGTCAATGCGTATTTTTTTACACCTAATTACATTTGAATTAATTTCTAATTGCATTAATTTAAATTTGAGTTAAATTTGGAAAAGACAATAATTTATTTTTAATTAATTTGAACTTGCCAACAATTTAAAATGAAAAAATTGGCTTAGAATTAACTTAAATTTGAATAAATTTGGAACTGATAATAATTTATTTTGAATTTAGATTAGAATTAACTTAATTTTGAATTAATTTGAACTGAGCACCTTGAATCAATAATGATAATTAGGAAGAGTAGTTAACGAATAAAATAAAAAAAAAATCCGGTGGTTTTAAACGCAATAGAAAATTAGTAATTAGGTAAAAACGAATGTGATGGACCAGATTAGGCCTAATGTAAAAACCCATCCATCATCATTAACTCGACGATCAATCAAACACATGTCAACCCTTTGGCCCCTAGACCCTTTGGCTACCTGTAATGTAACATCACCATACCTGTAAACCCTTTGGACACCTGATAGGTAACATATGGACACCTCTACCCCTCTTCAATCATAGGCCTAATTAAAAACCCATCCATCATCATTAACTCGACGATCAATCAAACACCTGTCAACCCTTTGGCCCCTAGACCCTTTGGTTACCAGTAATGTAACACCACCATACCTGTAAACCTTTTGGTCACCTGAATACCTTGTAACCCTTTGGACCCTTGGGTTACCTGTATGTCAACACCTGGTTATTCATTAAAAATTAATTAATTATCATTAAATTCAATTAAAAACCAATTCATTATCATTAAAATCAATTTAAATAAATTAAAACAATAAAAAAACCATTCATCTTAACCCTTTGACAACTTTTAACCCTTTAAACACCAAGTAAAGGGTTGCACGTGCCTCCCCCCTTTCCGCCAATGCTGGTGCTAAACTACTATAATTAAATAAGGGTAGGAGTTGAACTCTGTATAATTAATTTTAACTCCATTTTAATGTAAAAAAATTGAAATAAAATAAATATTAAAAACAGTTAAAATGGAGTTTTCATTTTTTTTTACATTAAATGAGACTGTTTTTAATATTTATTTTATTTCTATTTTTTTACATTAAAACGGAATTATCATTTTTTTAAAATTAATTATATATGACTTATAATTAATTTTTATTTATTCCATTCTCACATAGAGAATTATACAGCGATAACTAAAATATTTGTTGGCTGAGGACGCGTGTTCGACCCCGGCCGAGAACGAAGAGGATTTTTTTCAGGGGGAAAATCCTGAGATCACGCACTTCCTTCGGAAGGGAAGTAAAGCCGTTGGTTCCGTCATGGATGAAGGAAAACTCAAGAAATGTTTTCCTTCATCCATGGTTCTGTGTAGTCGTTTGCCGGCTGCACGTTAAATAATCCTTGCGAGGCAAAATTTGCGGCCCCTATAACGCCATCCTGAAATGACCATGGCAGTTGAAAAGAACGTTAATACCAAACAAACCAAACCAAACCTAAAATACTTATGTAAATGCTGTGACTTTCCAGGATATTTTAACATGATACTGTTTTTAGCCTGGCAAAATGCGTGATGCAAAAACCGACCCAAAAATCTGTTACGGAAACAGGGAATTAATTATAGAGGCGCTATCTGTTAGCAAGACTTTGAACTGTCTTAACACAATTATGAGGTGTTTTCAGTAAGTTGAAAGGATGATCAAAGAAATGCTTTAAGATAAGTAAGTTGAATAACCTGTAAGAATGAAAACTGGTTTGTGTATCTATGACTGCAGACGATTTGGTGTCTTTTCGAGAAATTCATGGCTATGGTGTTTCAAACAGGCCGAACTCAATGAGGACTAAACAAATGAATTTTTTTCAAAAATATTGACCGTGATGGTTCAAACAATTTTCCTACTGCTAGTCATCTATTTTTACCCTTTTATCTATACTTTTTACCTCTCCCCAAGTTTTTTTTAATCAATAAATTGATTTTCTCGAACGTAATATGTAAAAAATGTAAAAAACCTCGTATCTTCTTTCCTTTCTCATCATTTCCAAATGTACGATATATCACATAGTTCCCATATGTTGCCATAGTTCTAAGGACCAAATGACTGCTACCCCGCAAATCCGATCCCACAGGAACAATTGAGCCTAAACTTCATAGTACTGTAGATCTTGCCTAGAGGAATCTGGATACTGGATTTTATGCCTTTACATACCTAAATACCACATAGATTTGCCCTCTCTGAATCCCACCCCCGTAATTCCGACCCCAGTATACAAATCAAAACCAAAGTAAATAGTGCAGATGGACATGCCCATAGTAAACTACATTCCGGATTTCATCTTCTACCTCAAAAAAATGTAGAAATTATGAAGGGGATGGACTGACATTATAAAACCAATAAGTAGCTCCATTCTTATTCTACTTACGAGGGTCAGTCAAATGAATACCGGAAATATTTTTTTACAGCTCCTTTATTACAGACAGAGTTGGTACACTATTTTTCAGTGTAGTCCTCATCTTTTCGATGCATTTCTGCCACCGAGTCGGGAAGGCATGGATACCTCGGGGAAAAAAACTTTTATACATATAATGGAGATCTTGCTTATAGGAATCTGCATACCGAATTTCACTCCTTTATATTCATAAATACACCTAGGGCCGAATCACTAGCACAGCCCTCGAAAGAGCGACAAATGACACTCGATCAAGGGCTGAAGGTCAAGGGCTACTCGAAAAACCTAGATTCCAATCGTTAACGCATTTATTGTCTTCCCTCATATGAGTGTTGCTTGATCCCTTCCTTGAAGAAACCAGTCATGGGTTTGAGGATATTTTTAACGAAATGACGAAATTTTCGCATGTAAAGCGTCACCTTGCTAGGCAACAACAATGGAGGAAATAGGTTAATGAAAAGGAGTGATGCAACTTCTGAGAAACAAGGAAGTAGAAAAGAAAATCTTTTGTTAAGTTTTGCCTACACAAATAAAGCTTATTTAACAAAAAAATTTTGCCTTAAATAAAATATTAAATAGTTCAATATATTTTATCATTATACATTTTTTAAATATTTATTTTAGGCTAAGTAAGGGAATTAATAGTTCATAAGCTTAATAAAATATACGAGAAAAATTTTTAAATACTGCTTCATATCAATAGGTGAAGTAATAATACTGTTTCGTATAAAATAATAATAATTTTTAATAGCATAAATGTTAGAACGCGCATATAATTTAAAAATATACATGCATGTTTATAAAATAACTAGCACAGGTACCCGGCTTTGCACGGGATAATTACACTTGTATGTAAACAGCACAATCTCCAAAAATTAAATTATAACTCCCAACTGGTTAAATAATAACTCAATCAATACAACACAGAGCAAAGGGACTATCTATTCTACGAAAAATACGAAAAACAGGAAGTCTAGGTGATATACCGGGACTTTATCTAAACTCTTCTTGACTTGCCTCACCAATGCGGAGCATCACCAGATACTTTAGACTCAAGTTTTTCTTGCCCTTGACTTAGAAGCTCTTATACCCTCTTGCTCTATTCGAAAGTCCCGTTGTTCAGATGTTTCCAATGCCCGTATAGTTTTTCTATTTTAGTTGCAGTGTTTCTCTGACCAATATTCATTCTTTCTCTTTTCTTTCCAGACACATAAATTTTTGCCAATCGTCTGGACGTTTGATAGGGAGCTCGAGGGAGACATGCGTGACTTTTTTGCCTCATCAACAGACGCTGCCTTATTAATGTTCTGTTACTGAATAATCACTTTTTACTCATTTTCAATAATTCTTGGAAACGAACGTTCAGTCATCGCATTATCAGCATCTCAGTTTCCAAAATATACACATTCCCACAGAATATAGTCAATTCCCAAATGTGGCAATTTCCTTTCTGTCAATGACTTGAAGTACAACTTGGCCATTCATCACTTGGTAGTCTAGCGGTCGCCGATTCTTCTATTTACTTGCTTACCATTTGATCAGTACAGCATGGACCTAAATGAGTGCTTCCTCTGTCGACTTTCCACACTTTCTCAATAGTCTGCTAACTCTCCATTATCTCCATTTTTAAAGATTCTCAAGAAATTGTTAAGTATATTAAGAACTTACAATTCTAAGAAAAGCCTGAATAACAGGAATTCTATGCATTGTTACAAATTGAAACTTATCTATATTGCACAAACTTTGCCTTGCATTGTTGGTCATGAGATATATATTGTTGGTCCGTGCAGAGTGTTTGTGAATTGCGTGTTGATACCATTGTTGATACCTATTGTTGCACAGACTTTTCCTTGCATTAATGGTCATGAGATATTTCTCATTAATATGCCTGCCATGCCCATGAATATCGATTTTTTATCGATACTTTTTATTTTCCCAAAACTTGAGGTAGACAGTGACCTTCCTCATGCTTTGAAGGTCAAGTATGCAAAATTTCAACAAGATCGGAATAAAAATGTAGATTTCCATAAGAAACAAACAAATCCACAAACATCCTTCTCTCTATATATATAGAAGACTAGAAGAGGTACCCGGCGTTGCCCGGGATAGTTACACTTGGATGTAAACAGAACAATCTCAAAAAATTAAATTAAATTTTGCAATATCTTAAAAATAAACACATGAAAATGCTTAGAGTTAATACAGTAAAAATTCTTAATGAAAATTCGAAAAAAATCTTTTTA
>JAHWFO010066747.1:5272764-5306261 GCA_023313115.1 Rhysida immarginata | reverse complement strand
CAACACAAACAACACATAAAAATATGGATGAGATATGTAGATGACATCCTAGTCATAACGAATAAACCAATAGAAATATTAATACACCTATTAGAAGAACGATATCCTTTAAACGAAATCCTATTAAAAATCAAATATCCAATAACTTTAATAGACAAAATTTTAATAGATGCGTTTACAAACAATACAACAAAAACTATACCAATTCTACAAGAACAACAAAAAAGATATTCAATACAATACAATAATAAAATTTACCACAAACAGAAAAAAATATTAGAACAAATACCAAACATAAAAATCATACCAAAAATAACAAATAACATTACTAAAACATTAATAACCACCACCAACCTAAAAACAACAATCAATCAAAATAATAACACTAATATCAATTTCAAAGAAATATGTCAAAATAATAAAGAAAGATGGAACACTAGAAATATAATTTATCAAATACCATGTAAAAATTGTGAACATATCTAAACAGGTCAAACTAAACGACAATTAGAAATAAGATTAAAAGAACATGAAAGAGCATTTCGCCACAAAGACAAAAACAACCATTTAGTAAATCATTGTATCAAAGAAAACCACACACCTGATTGGAGTAACACAAAAATCATTGGAAAAGAAGAAAATTATAAAAAAAGATTAATTAAAGAAACAATAAATATCATTACAAATAACAAAACTTTAGCCAAACCATCAATAGAAATAAACAATAAATGGACACTACTTTTTAACAATAATCACCCTAATATACAATAGCCAACAATCATAACCAACAATTACAATCAACTTATCTTCATCACCTTTATATCAATTGTTAAATTCTTATTTCAACTGTTTTCAACATTCAAATATTTAATCAACTGATGATGAGAAAAAAATTCTCGAAAACATTTTTATATGAAATTTATCCCAAAAATTTGGATCAACCCTTCAAAATTTCATCTGTACTTCAAGATTATCGTTTTCCCCTATCAACATTATCTGCACAAGAACTTCATCTACATCCTCAATAGACTGGTTTTATTTCTACCATCAACAAAATCTTCAATAGACTACATCCTTGAGTTTTCTTTCATCTCCCAAGTTTCTTCAAGATTGGTGACTTTAATTTTAATTTTGTTTTTTATTATTTCACGATTTTCCCCATTATAAGGAGACTAAATTCATTTTAAATTTAAATTATTCAATTTAATTTCAATGTTTTTGGGAGACTTATATCCAATTTTAGATTTTTTCCATTATTTCGGTAGTATTACATAATTTGCTTTCAAGTTGCATTTTAAAACCGGACAAGCATATAAACATTGTCTTTTATATGTATTATGACGGATCCCTTCGGCCCGTTATATTCGTGTGCTGCGTGATCAAAAAAAATAAAACAATTCTTGACAACTTTGTTTGACTTTAGACCTTTGCGAAAACTTTTTATTATTTCAAGTTAATTATTTACTTTGATAAACCGTGCTTCGTGACTCGATTGTTGCAAACCCCCCGATTGTTTTAGGAAACAATGATGCTCATGGAGAAACTTTGTCGAGAGAACTATCGTCGCGTGCTTTGTTGAAGAAAAAATTAGGGAAAAAAATAACAGGAAGACTCGAAGGACAGCAAGTTGAGAAGATGGATCGATCGTCCGCCATTCCGAAAAATTTCGAAGATGGATGGATCGTCCGCCATTCCGAAAAATTTCGAAGATGGATGGATCGTCCGCCATTCTTATTTTAGCCATTAACGGGCGAGATCGTTCTAAATTTGTATCGACAGTGGTGTCGAGGAATCCCCATCCCCCGCCGATCGTCATCCGCTAAATGTTGAAGAGGAGAATCGGAAAATTTCACTCCAAGCAGAGTCGACGATCAGTTATACCGACCTATTGGATCAATAAACTTTACTACAAATTAAAACAAACCTGTGGAATGAAACTGTGATTAGAGAAGGAGAATTTTGATAAATCCATCTGAAAAAATTGTATACATTTTAAGAATCGGGTTAAAAATAATTTCCTTCCCTTTTTAAAGCTGGCTAGAGCGTGGCGTACACAAACGTAAGCTTTCTGTAATTCTGTCATTAAAAATTTGCTTTGGATAAAAATTCGTCAAGCAAGTTTGGATACATTAGTGAGACAAAGCTCACTATTGACTACAGGCAAATACTAAATTATTAATAACTTTTATCTACCCATGTGTTCAAGCTAAAGCAAAAGAATTATTTAAACTATATTTTTATTTTATTATTTTTATTGTTCATGTAAAATTTTAACCTTTTTTGTAATGTAGCTTTATCTCCACTATTTCCCACTCTTAGAATCTTCAAGTTTTGCTAAATGTCCTTTTTAGTAATTGCTTCATTAGAATTTGGCTTGCGCCTATGAAACGAATGCCTACTTGACTGACCAGCCACCTAGTGTGATGAAAATCGACGGCGCAGTCCATTGTTAAAATCAGGCTATAGTTTCTAGCTCCCGATAGGACGGCGCTGCATATACAATCGGCCTAAAGCTCTAGATTAAGAAAGTACGACAAACTTCGTCGTCTGCTACCAAATCCGCCATTGTTAGCCCAAATGGCCCTATAAAGTGAGTTACGCTTCCTCTAAAATTCGCAAATTTTCTTATTATTATCGTCTGGAAATATTACTGACAATCAGTAAATTCTGTAACTATTGATTTATCTTTAAATTTTGTTTTCAATTATAATTTTTTACATATAAATAATGATAACGTTGAGGCAGTTTAATGATAACCAGATTAATTTTTAGTTTATTTTCACTTTATTTATTCATCCTTAATAAACGATTTACATGTAATTAATAAATTTTAAAAAACACTGTGTGTAGTTTTTGTAATTTTATTTATCAAAATATAATTCTATAAAATTTTATTAAAATATAATTTAATAAACTTTTATGAAATTAATTTTTATATTTATATCAAAAATTTCACTTTACCAATTTTAATTTTATTAAATTATAAAAATTATTAAATTATTTAAAAAAGTATAATTATAATTATAAAAATATCAAATATAATTTAATAAAATAGGTACTATTAAATTTAAGTTTTTGATTTAAATATAAAAATTACTTTGATAATTATATTTTGATAGAAAATTTTAAAAATTATAATTTGGAAAAACTAACCGTTTGATTACAAAAAAAATTACAAAAAAATAACTACACATGTATTTTGAAATTTATTTATTTATGGAGGTTTATAATATTGACGTAAAAAATCTATCCAAAACTTATAGTTAAAATTTTCTATATTTTTTTCACCCAACTAGCAAATTTTCGTTATTCAATTTCATATTTTATATTCAAGTTTAATGATGAGTGATAATTAACTTTGCTAAAATAAGATGAAAATAACATGGACGTTTTATTTCAAGTTTTGCCTCCACATTTCACAGACAGTTTAACCTTGTTATATTGAATTGTATATTTTCTTAAAAAGAACTATATTCAACAAAAAATTATATTTTCTGAATGTCTGAGAATTGCACAATGCAACATTTCTATAACATTCGGTGAAGTTATAATATAAACGTACTTGCTTCTTATTACTTCTTCAGATATTTTAACGAATTTATTAGCCTCCAAGGAGCATAGATTGAAGGGTTCTGAAATTTTGCTTATTCGGATTTAAATTTAGGATCAATCAACGAATATTTCGTTAAAAATTTAATCTAAATTGCATCTTCCACATGCATTTCAATGGTATCTATCGCTGCGTTTGGGCCAACAATGGCTGATAAACTCATGTGACAGCCGTTCTACCAATCAGTAGCTGCGGGAGGCGCGGAAAAGGTTTGCCGTACTTTCCCAATCTAGAGCTTTAAATCGGCCTAGTCTGATGCCCGAGTACGCGGGTTCGATCCCGGCCGAGGACGACGAGGATTTTTCAGGGGTAAATCCTGAGATCACGCACTTCCTTCGGAAGGGAAGTAAAGCCGTTGGTCCCGTGTAGTCGTTTGCCGGTTGCACGTTAAAGAACCCTTGCGAGGCAAAATTTGCGGCCCCTATAACGCCGTCCTGAAATGACCATAGCAGTTGAAAAGGACGTTAATACCAAACAAACCAAACCAAACCAAACTAAATCGGCCTAGAGCAGCAGCACCTAAGAAAAAATAGCCTGAGCACTGAAACGTCATACATTGTTACATCATCATAAAAAGGCATTGTCAATCTTATTTCTATCTATAGGGAGTGCACGTCAATCCTGCGTGCTCATCAGTCTCGTGACTCGGAATTGGTTCCAAACAAGTCTTCTCGCTTTTGGATTTAACATTGGTTCCAACGTAGAGATGAAATAAAATCGCTTTATATAAAACCAGTGTTTATAACACTTATAATTTGTGAAATTGTTGAGTTCCTCACTGCTCAAGAAGGAGCCAAAACAGCGATTTACACATACGAGGTCTGTTCAAAAAATACGTAGACTGACGTCATAAAACAAAATATACTTTATTCAGAAGTTACACATCTGGGCCCCCTTCAAAGTACTCTCCTCCCCGACGCACACACTTATCCCAACGGTGTTTCCACTTTTGGAAACAGCCCTGGAACGCTTCTTTTGTGATGTCCTTCAGCGCCTTCGTCGCATTTCCCTTTATGTCGGGAATCGTCTCAAATCTCCTTCCTTTCAAAGGTCTTTTGAGATTCATCACCTGTTATGATCTTCGACAAGAAGTTTTCATCTTCTTCTGAGCGTTCAAGCAATTCCTGACAAACCTGGACGCGATGGGCTTTTTGGTCGTCCGTCGTCAGGCGTGGAACAAACTTCGCAGCAACGCGGTGCATCTTCAATTTTTCGGTCAAAATCTCGTGACATGATCCAACTGCTATCCCACACTCTTCAGCAAGCTCTCTGATGGTCAGACATCGATTTGGTCAGAAGTCACTCATTCTAAAAATCCGCCAAACGAAAAAAACACACTTCACAAACAACCGCGTAGCTAATCAACCAATACTGATATTTGCAATAGCAAAACTGCTTTGTAATCAGCAGATCTGTCAGAAGATGGCGACACCAAGCGATTTTGATTGGGACCAACAGGGCCCGCGCAATTCAAACATTCTACGTATTTTTTGAACAGACCTCGTATATCATTTTCCAAAAGAAAACAAGATCCGCGAACGATGGCATTCTTTCGTTAAATGATTAAAAGTGATTAAAAAGCGTTGTAATATTAATTTATAAATTATATAATGGTATTAAATGTCTTAATAATAATAAAAATTACACAAATTGCCATAATAACTTAAGAGATGGCATTTTTACCGGCCGCTCGTTTCAACGTTACTAGTACGTATATTGCATGGTTCCAATGTTTTGAATCAGCGATCCCATTTCCTAGGCTCTCGGCCGCTTCATCACGCAAATGACGTCTGCTATGACGTAATCACTTGCACTCCCTATAATAAGCCCCAAATTATGACTTCTTATGAAGATGTAACAAAGCATGATTTTTCAGTGCGCAGGCTATCGTTTTAGGAGGTGTTGCCTAGAGTGCCTTTATAGCGTGATATAGTGGTTATATATGCACTACGACCGCAACGCCATTCTATCGGGAATTAGAAACTTTAGTTTCATTTTCTGTTTCAATGGAGCCGGAATTGAATTGGGTCAGAATTTGATGACGCATTACTGCCCAAGTGAGTGAATTCTGCAAAAACTTTTAAATAAATGTACAAACCATCAACTATAAAACCATAAATTCGGCATCAACTACCCTATATATATAATTTATTTTGTCAATTTTTGTTGTAAAAAACTTGAGTGAAACTAATACGTTCGAAAATCTTCTCATATTAAAATGTACATAAAATATTAAAAAACCCTTAATAATGTCAATAAAAATAAAAATATTCATTTATTTGACATCTTAACGTATGATTGCACTTTATTTTTTTAATATTTTGTTTCAAATTTTGTTGCCGTGTGAAAAAGTGCAATCTATAGCATATAAAAAAGTGGACGGTTCTTACTGTCAAATGTGGCTGGTGCATCCAATTTGGTGATTAATTAAATTTCTATAACAAAGCACATATTTTTTAATAGCGAAGTAAATAGCTTCGTTTTGATCAAAGAGCAAATACTTGCATAATATATCGGAAGAGCCAAATTAACGTCATCATTTGATATATCTGCGCTGCCGTCAATGCCATTTTGATCGTTTGCTAACATACATACTCTGCTGGCTAATAAAGAAAGAGCATTATAACACTATTCGGAAAGTAGATTAAGGGCAAATGACACTAAAAATATCGCTATTTATATAATAAAGAATCAGAAAGAATGTAACATAACAACAAAAAAAAAGACAATAAGTTTTTATGGAAAAAAGTTATAAATTTTTTAAGAAAAAGGCAACAAATAAGCAAAATCGGGGCCCCTCCATTCAAAAACGTTAGCTGCGAGGCCAACGAGAAAGACAGGCCTCGAAGCGGAAAATCACCTCATCATCTGGGTCCAAACAACAATCCAACCTTCATTGTTTCCAACAAACGAAAAAATACTGATTGTTAAAATCCAAGATGGAGACAATGAAGATTGGATTGTTGTTCGGACCCAGCTGGTCAGGTCACTTTTCCACTTCGTGACCTGTCTTTCTCGTTGGCTTCGCGTTAGCTGCGTATGACGTCAACTTTGGTAAGCCGAGGCCGACGAGATTAATAGGTCCTGTAAATCTCGTCGTCCCTGTGCGTAACCACCGAGAGAGGAGGCCTCTGCGAAGAAACGTAATATATTGTTACATCATCATATTTAGGGAATTGTTATTCGTATTTCTACCAATAATAAGCCATAAATTCGCCCTAACTATGATCATGTAACAATGTTTTACTTTTCATCGCAGAGGCCTTCTCTCTCGGTGGTTATGGCTTGTGGCTTGTGAATCGCCCCACGGCCTGTAAATCTCGTCGGCCTCGGTTAGCAAACCTGACGTCATAAGTAACGCTATTGCGGGAGTTTTTGGCAAAATTTAAAATGAATTTATATTACCAGAAGTGGCCTTTAAATTATGATTTCTTTATTAAAAATGAAAGTAAAAAAAATAATAAAATTGATGTTTAGTATCATGAAAGTATTCAAAACTATATGAAATCAACTTCCGGTTTGGTGTCATTTGCCCTTTAAGAGTTAACGATTTGAATAAGCAAAATATTTGATCATATGGTAAACAGCAAATCAGTATCCGTTGGGATAGGAAAGATGGATCTAAAAACTGATAAGTTTTGGGAAGGCTACATAACTGCTCTACACCAAGTGCTCGTAATCTGCAATTTTAAACAAGTGCAAAACACGTGGATTAGTGAATTCCAGAGAATGTGTGAGTAATGTGCTTAATGAGAAGCGAATATCGAAATTCCTACTTTACTGGACGAACACGGACCCTCTAGGTATAGGAGACTCCCACGCGTAACCCGAACGTTGTTCAGAAGGTGAGGCACTTTGTCACAAAGGAAAACCCTAGCACCCAACGGTCGATTGTAGTACGCGAGGCGTGTCTCATAAAGATAGATCTTCAGCTGGAAAAACCTGTGGAAACGAGGTACAAAAGTTGTGCGTCCACATGGACAAGGCGTCTAGCTATACCTCAGCATCAATGGCTGCCTACTTGTCAACATTCGAAGAGGAAGAGACAATTCGTGCAATTCCTTTCACGGATATTCCAGTTAAATCTCCCGACGCATCGCCGCTGTATTTCTGCAGGTTTGGGCTCTTGAAAGTATATGACCACACACAGTACAGGGATTGTGGAAAGTCTGTAAGAAAGTATGACCTGGGATCATCAAGAGTTCTTTCGACGGACCCTCTTGGAATGGAAACTCAGATCTCGGAACAATGGCGCTCAGCTAGAGCTCGGTCGACGTTGACATGGTGGCTTCAGCTGAAGATATGGACCCACAAACTCGTTCATTCTTAACGTAATATACCCTCTGTATTGCGAATAAAGTTGTACCGGTCAGGCACTAATGCGATTTATGCGTCATCTGGCGCGAACTGTTTTCCTTAGCTTCCTGGTATAATTTATAGAAGTTGACTTATAGAAGCGATGTTTTTAGCAATATACAGATTGTTTCAAATAAAGTGTAATAGTGGAATATCTGGAGAAATACACATCGGATCGAAAAGAAAAAAAAACACGTGTTTAATATTTTTCAAAAAGTTATCGAATGATACAAAATTCAATCCCCCACACCTGTCCCCTGAGGATGGGGGAGGGGGTAACTTTGAAATCTTAAGTAGGAACTCGAATCTTTAATGGTGTTTCAGATTGTACACAACATTTGAGAAATGTTTTATTCTTTGTGTTTTTCCAATTGATCTAACCGTATAGGAGCTAGAGGCACCGAAAATGTGGAACTTTTAAAGTTTTGAATCCAATTTTATCGATGAAGACAAAGAGGGCGGGTCTTAAAGACACTCCTATTCTACTTTTTGATAGTCTTTAAGGATCTGAAGTCAGAATTTCTAAAATCCAAATTTTTTAGAACAAAAACACTGTGCGTGGGGGTCGGGGATGAAGTTTGGTATCATTGAATAGCTTTTTCAAAAATATTAAACAGATGTTTTTTGTTTTTTCGATCAGATGTGTATTTCTCCAGATTTTCGATTGTTCACTTTATTTGAAACACCTTGTATAAATCTCATAGAGACTAAAACTTGAAAGAAAAATAAAAACGTAAACAAAAGAAATAAAGAAAGAAATAAAGAAAGGATGGAAAAATCAAACAAACTTCATTAGTGTATCATTTAATTTATTTCTTAAAATTAATTTTTTGAATTTAAAAAGATAATTTAAACTTTTTACAAAAACTTTCAAAGAAATATAATTTAATGTGAAATCCTCCATATAATATAAGAATAAAATTAACTGAAAAAATTAAAGAACATTAAAGGGCAGACAGAAATAAGAATAATCATTTGTGGCAAGGCCAATGAAAAAGACCTCGTCCTTGCGGAGGCCTTCTCTGTCGTAGGCCACGGTCGGCCCTAGTGCGATCTATGCGGCACCTGGCGCGATCTGATTTCTTAAGCTTCTCGAAACAATGGAAAATGGCGGAAGCTCGGTGACTACGTATATCTATAATCAAGCTTCGTAGCCAACGAGAAAGACAGGCCCCGGCCAAAACCACCTAGACAAAAGGCCTGACAACGGAAACGTCATATATTGTTACATCATCTTAAGCGACCATTGTTAATCCTATTTCTACTAATAATAAGCCCTAAATTTGGTCGGCTAATAATTATGTAGCAATATACCAGATAGCCACAAAAGTTCCTGCAGTTTTTATGTTGCCATAAAATGAAGTGTTAGAAGATATGCAAATGCGTATACTGTGTGATCCAAAATCTGTCAGGGGGAGCAGGAAGGTTAGCCTGTATAAATACAGGGCTGTTGGGCATTCACATCAATCACATCTCGTGGAAAAGTGAAGACAAATGGAGGCATCTAAGAAGATAGTTAGGTGTTGTTTGTTTTCGACTTCAAGGTGGGCTTGTCAGCAGCAGCATCAAGGCATTGGTTTCATAAATTCAGGTCAGGAGAATTTGTCATTTCTGATGAACCCCGGAGTGGTCGATCACAAAGCTTAGATGGCCAGGCCCTGAAAACGGCCATAGAGGAGGATAGCAGCTTAACATGTGGTGAACTTTCCAGACGGTATCAGGTTTCTGATAAAACAGTTAGACGTCACCTGCACAGCCTAGGAAAGACGTACAAGTTGAGCAAATGGGTACCCCACACATTGTCGGAATCCTACTAGAATCAACGAGTGACAGCCTGCGTGTCGTTGTTTTCTGGACATCGTAACGCACCCATATTTAATCAAATACTTACCAGAGACGAAAAATGGGTCCTGTATGGCACTCCTACGCGTTCCAAATATTGGTTGTCACCCCGGGACACCTCAAAGCCACCCCTACACCCACGCAAGATCACGCTAAGTGTCTGGTGGACTAGATGCCAAATGGTTCACTACGAGCTGCTATAAACTGGTCAAACCATCACTGGGGACCTGTACTCCCAGCAGTTGGAACGTGTGCAAGAGGCACTGAAGCAGAAGGAGCCAGCATTCCTTCATGACAATGCCCGGCCACATGTGGCGCGGTTGGCTAGGGAAACCATAGAGCGGCTGGGAAACTTTCTGTCATCCACCTTACTCATCAGATCTTTTCCATTTTCTGGATAACCATCTTCGTGGAAAATCCTACACCAATGGTACAGACCTGCGAAATGCACTCACGGAGTTGTTTGAATCCAAGACTGGCAATTTTACAGCCAGGGGATTGATCAACTGAAGGCACGTTGGCAGAAAGTGCTAGTTAAAATGGGGATTACTTTGGGGAGTAGCGATACGCTAATTTTGTGTACATCATTTTGTTTTCCGGATTTAAAATCCTTTAAGAACTTTTGTGGTCACCTGGTATGACGTTTCCGTTATCAGGCCTTCTGTCTAGGAAGTGTTGCGCTGGCCGATACCTCCTAGACAGAAGGCCTGATAACGAAAACATCATACAATGTTACATAATCGTTAGTCGATCCTAGGCCAATAAGAAACAGACCAGGGCACTCAAAAGTCACATGATCATCGGGGTCCGAGCAACAATCAAACCTTCACTGTTTCAAACAAACGAAAAAACAATGATTGTTAAAATCTAAGATGGAGAAAATGAAGGATGGATTGTTGCTTGGATCCCGATGATCAAGTGACTTTTGAGGTGCCCAGGCCTGTCTCTCGCTGGCCTTGGTCGACCAAATTTAGGGCTTACTATTGGTAGAAATACGATTAACAATGCCTTTTTATGATGATGTAACAATGTATGAATTTTCAGTGCACAGGCTTTCTTTTTAGGAGGTATTGGTTGTGTTCAGAGACAAATGAAAGAAAGAGACTGGCAGTGCCCTATTCATTTCGCTGAGCGCTACTGGTGCCAGCGGAAGTGCAGCATTCGCCATGTTACGATTGGCAAAAACCTAAGGCGGCATATATTCTCAATGTAATTTCAGCTGTTTTTGTAGATGATTTCTGGAAGTATTAGTAAGCACGTACCCAAGAATTTTTCCAGGGGAGGTCGAACTCTCGATTTATTGGACCTTTTGTTCAAATAATCCATTCTTTTTGTTATGTTTTAATTACAGTAATACTAATTAAAAATCAACATATTTCAGTGATTTTTTTGTTTGTGAAGTTTATGCTATTTTACATTGTCGATATAAAAAAAAATCAATCTGCTTACAGAATTCGGATTTCCTTTTTGTGAAAATAAATCTTATAATAAAATTAAAAAGTGAAAAAAAATAATATTAAAATCGTAAGCACTTTCTGGCAATAAAAGATGTGAATGAGGAATTGACGGTCCGGTTCAGTGTAGGTCCTTTTGTTTAACTGGAGTGAGCAAGGAGTGGGATGATTGGTGGGGGAGGGGAAATGGCACTGGAACAGGCCAAAGGAGGAAAAAAAGGGAAAATTAAAAAAGCTGAAATTTAAAACAACCCCTCGCCAACCACTCCACAACTCCTTGTTCACTCAGAGTTTTTAATAGAATTTAAAGAATAGATTAATTTAAATTCACAGAACTCAAAATCATGGACCTTCAACATTTTTGGGGTGGTCGCTCGACCCCCCTGCCCCCCCCCCCTTGCGTACGTGCCTGAAGCATAACCTGTTTTCTGATTTAAAAAAAAACAAACTTTATTGCATTAACTAATGATAACGTATACTTTTAATGACTCCGAATAGCTGATTCAATGCCTAACGAATTTTTAAAAGACAAATATTTTAAAATTTTAAATTAAAAGAAAAGGAAGAAATAATTCTCAGTTCAATAAAATAATCAATTGATTAATCCACATATCGTAAAAAGCAATTGTTTGCGATTGTTTCACACAGGCCTCGCTAGCTCAGTGGTTGCGTGATCGCCTCTGATGCCCGAGGACGCGGGTTCGATTCCGGGCGAGGACGACGAGGATTTTTTCAGGGAGAAAATCCTGAGATCACGCACTTCTTTCGGAAGGGAAGTAAAGATGTTGGTGCCGTGTAGTCGTTTGCCGGCTGCACGTTAAAGAACCCTTGCGATCCAAAATTTTCCGCCCCATAACCCTGAAATGACCATAGAAGTTGAAAAGGACGTTAATATCAAACAAACCAAATCAAATTGATTGATTCACATGATTTCCTCGGACGATCAGCTGTTTCTTGCCAATCCCAATATGGCGGCGCGAAGGCACCACTAGAGGGAAGGTCACTGCCAGTATCTTTCTTTCATTTGTCTCTGGTTGTGTTGCCCTGGCGCGGAGAAGTCACCTGATCATACTTGTCTGAGTAACAATGTAACCTTCATTGTTTCTATCTTGGAATTTAACAATCAATATTTTTTCGTTTGTTGGAAACAATGAAGGTTGGATTGTTGGCCGGACTACTATGATCAAATCACTTTTCCGCGCTGAGGCAACGCCTCCTAAAGGCTGTTTCACATTACCACTTTTGCGAACGAAAATCAGACGACAAAATATAGGCCGAATTTCGGACGGCAGAAATCTCGTTGGCACACGACAACCGTCTACGAATCAGGCGTTCAAAATTCGCAGGTTACTTTCACATTAACAGCGCAATCGGCATGCGAACAGAAAACAAACATGTCTGCCATGTCTGTCGGGTATCGTGATTATCGATCACCATCATTATTAATTTTAAGAAAGAAACGTTTATTGTTTGCAAGGCGGTGCATTCTGCTACGCAGGCAAAGAATATTAACATTTTTAAAAGCATACTGTTGTTCAGCGAAATAATATGGAGCTATTTTAGTTAACTTCATTAATTTAATTAATCTCAACAATTAGACATTTTATAAACATAACTCATTTTCAGTATCTCTTTTATAACTGCAAACATTCAATCCGAGAAAAACACTGAAAAATGATAGACAGACAACAACATTCTTCTTTCTCGAGCATACGTAATCAATAGCTTTAAACGTCATTTTTGATTGGCTCTCGTATTTGGTGTAATCGGTCCGATGCGAAAAATTTCTAATCGAACTGGACGCATGATTTTTGCATTGTATGCACCAGGCAACCGACAGTCGGTCGTTTCGCATATAATGTGAAAGCTTACATCGGGCTGCGAAAATGCCGTCCGATATTTTTTCGTCCGATTTTCGTTCGCAAAGGTGGCAATGTGAAACGACCTTAAAGATAAGGCCTGAGCGCGAAAACGTCAGACATTGTTACATCATCATCCGAAGATACGTTTAATCGCATTACTACCAATAATAAACTCTGAAATGCAATTAAATGTATCTTCGGATGATGATGTAACAATGTATGACGTTTTCGCGCTCAGGCCTTATCTTTAGGAGGCGTTGGCTGAGGCAACACCACCTATAGTCCATCCAACCTAAGTTTGCGCGAAATATGATGGACATGTTAATTGTTATGTATTGTTTTATTTTTAATGTAACAATATCCAACAATTGAAACGGCCATCACATTTCGCGCAAAGTAAAGCTGGATAGACTATAGACAGAAGGCCTGGGCACAGAAACGTCAAACATTGTTACATCACATGAAAGCGGCTATAGTTAATCGTATTTCTACCAATAATAAGCCCTAAATTTGGCCGTTTGATGATAACGTAACATTGTATACAGCCTGTGCAATGTATCCAATGCCTTTTTATAACAATTACATCATCATAAAAAGGCATTGTTAATCGTTTTTCTAACAATAATAAGAACTAAATTATGACTTGATATGAGTATGTAACAATGTATCAATTTTCAGTGCATTGGCTTTCTTTCTAGGAGGTTCTGGAAAGACAGGCTCCGGCACTGAAAAATCACTTGACCAAGGTAGGTCTATCAACAATGTAAATTTCATTGTTTCCCTCTTGGGTTTTAATAATCGGTGTTTTTTTTTTGTTTGTTGGATACAATGAAAGTTGGATTGTTGCTAGACCTATTATGATCAGGTGACTTTTTAGTGCCGGAGCCTGTCTTTTTCGTTAGCCTCGATTCACTTCCGCACCCGCAGAAAAGACAGGCCTGGCAACACCTCCTATAAAAATAGAGAAAAAGCCACCGCACGGAAACGTCATACATTGTTACACGTAGCCTACGAAAAAGACAGGCCGGGGCACTAAAAAGTCACATGACCAAAGTAGATCGAGCAACAATCCAACTTTATTGTTTCCATCTTGGATTTTTAACAATCAGTGTTTTTTTCCTTTGTTGGAAACAATGAAGAATGGATTGTTGGTCGATCTATTTTGGTCATGTGATTTTTAAGTGCCCCAGCCTGTCTTTCTAGTTGGCTTTGTTGTTACATCGTCATAGATGTCATTAGTCGCATTCAAATCCTCTCACTCATACTCTATCCAACGAAAGTTTGAATGGGCGTGTCCAGTTAAATTTCCAATTTTAATTGTTGGACATTGTTAATTTTATTTTGCAACAACTGAAAGCTGAAATTTAACTGGCCACAAACTTTCGTCGGACAGAGTATAAGGGATAGTGATTTTGTCTTTGCTTTTGAAAATAGGTTTTCATTGTGTATTGCTCTACGAGTGTTGAAGCTAAAAGTTTTGTACCTTTCGCACCTCTGTTTTTTTATGGCAGCCGTTATTGAACTGGCTGGAGAGCCTATTATTTGAATTACATGAGGACCAAAGAAGCCTGCCGTTAATTTGTTGATTTTATAAGAGTATTTAATTGTAGAGTTCACGAAACATGTATTAGTTGACTCGGATTCCATGGAATAACCAAACTTGTTATAAAGTGATTAATTGAAAAATATTATAACGAGTGTGCTATCGTAGAAGTTGTTTTATATATTTTGCATTCATCATAGGAAGTATAGAAACTAGCATCTTTCAATAAAATGGAGCCAATTGCCGAATCTTTCCAGCTGACAGAAAGAGTTTTTGTTATTGAAGTCGGGTTTGCACCCATGAAGCAAACGATTATAATTTGGGTATGGTCCATTTGACTTGCTTTGAAGGCAACTTTCGTGCAAGATTGTTTTGTAAGCTACTGGTAGACCACTCATTTTTTTCCACTACAAAATGTACATACAAGAAGATAAATCAATTTTATGTAGACAAGAGTTTTCTTTATTTCTGCTATTAGAATATTTGAAGTTACCAGAAATAATGAAGATCCCACGAAGTACTAAATATGTGGAAACAATTTGTTTTGTAGATAGCGTTTATAATTTTGACTAAGCTGAAGTGCATCTTTTTTGCTTTTCTCCAATTTTTAAATGCTTATGAATACAAAAGCATGACACAAGTTTTATTGTCATTTGATATTTGAATACATTTGCCTATCAAATTCGTAAAATATTTTTTCTTTTTTATTAAAGATTTGTGGATATGTGAGTTAGTTTATAATTTCAGCTCTTTTAACTTTTTGATCAACTGAAGTGGGTGATTTATTCAACATGCTAGTTATTTATTTCGTAGTTGATGGAGTAACAGCCTTCATTTCGTAGTTGATGGAGTAACAGCCTTCAGTAACAGCCTTCACTAACAGACTAAATCTTGAAGTAATACCTAAAATTATCATACTTTTCCGTATGATATTCGTGTTGTTGGTGCTCGAATTTATCGTTGGATGGTGCAACCTCTTCACTACACTAATGACAGTGATAATTTTTAATAATCATCTTACTTGACTAAATTAAGTTCTTTAAAATAATAATCTCTTTATTTATTATTTATAGTTTATAGATATTAAGATTCATTTCGAGTTGTTTATTTTATATTAAGTGCGGTATTAGTATGTAATGGCGTCTCTTATATAGAATCGTTATTAAATCGTTTTTAAAACCGTTAGAAACAGATGAATCCTTTTCTCACCTGCCACTCTTAAATCATATAAATACCCAACAATTCAATCTACAAATATTATGATATAACGGAAACTTATCTATAACGGAAATTTTTTTTAGGTCCCTTAAAGTTCCGTTACAGACAAGTTTCTGTTATATCAAGATTCATCACGCCTTATATCAAGGTTCACGGGAACAAGGAAAATTTTCCGTTAAGGACAGATAACCGCTATATCTAAGTTTCGTTAAACATAAGTTTCATTGTATATTTTGTTTTACTCAGAATTATCATATGCACATGATAATTATCATATGGTTGACAACGTTACTTATCACTGCTTTGAAATTTCCCCGATTTGACTAGTTCCTTCGCCGGACACTAGAGCACGGCAATAGGTGAATCTAGCGAATACAAAATGTTAGAAAGCACAACAGATAAAATGTCAAATAGGAATGAAAACATTTCTCATATTAACAAGTTACCTTTTGAATACCCAACAGCTGTATGACATGATTATGCAGATATTGAACCAAAGTCAAAGATCCAAGAAAGAAACCTAATATATCATTTTATAAGGTGATAAGGAAGAAGTTACAATCAGTAGTATACTTAGAACGACTTGATCACTAATAGGAAACTATTGGGGCGTTTCATCTTATGGTAATGCCATAGTGCAATGGTTCCTTGATTTACCAGTTTCAATGCAAAATCTGATTAGCTGCATTCAAAAACACTTGAATAATCAGGGCCGACTTGAAACATTTTTATTTGCAATCAGTTATAAAACGTTATTATTTCTTATCATAAGACGAACGTTCTTAGAATCCCAAGCATTTTTATTGTCTTCTTGGATAAAATTAAATTTTGACACGTTTGAGTGCCATATAATTTTATTTTAGTGATATTTCATCAGTGGTCTTTAGAATTAGTAGACCAACTGTTATTACAGTGTAGACTCTTAATTCATGTAATGGATACATTTATATTCTTGAAAAATTTCGAATCTTAGGCATTTTGATAATGGGTCCAATCTTTTATAAATTAGCGTGAAACAGGAGATAATGAATTTTTAGCAAACGTCTTCTACATCTTCTACATATTCTTTTAAATTTATTTATAGCTGCTTTTAAATTTATATTATATGCTGATAAAATTATGTTTAGAAACCCTGAGCAGCAATATAAAAGATAAGTTGTCTTGCAATCTTAATCATCATTTGAATTCTCAGGCCCTACCCAATTCTATATAAGGAAGCTATAACGCATTTCTGTCCATTCATCCTTCTCCCTTCTACTCATCGGGGATTTGGAAATGTTTTCGAGGCGGACCATGCTGAGTTTAAGTGGAGACCAGGTTTATTGGGAGTAAGGGAGTCGAGGGAGGTCGGCTGGGACCCTTAGGGGGCGAGGGGGTAATTGCTAGGAGCGAGAAAAAGGGAAGAAAAAGAGATAGAGAGGTTCTGGTGGCCGAGTGTTAAGTGTCGAACTATCCAAGCACACGAAAAGGGACTTTTTCCACGCCATTAAACCCCTTCCAAAGAGGTCCATGGTGAAAGGGTGGGGGGATCATTTCCCCTCTCGCTCTTAGCGCCTTTTCCGAAGGGGAATCCACTCGGGCGGGAATAACCGCTTTGATTTCGTTCCCATTCCACAAAAGAGCAAATTGTTCCAACTCTCTACTTCCTCGAGGCACGGGCCAATCCCGGACCGGCGGAAATCAGTCTAATTCGAAGGCAACGCTCTCACTCGTTCTCACATTTTTCATCTACGTCTAGCAAAAAAATAGGTTGAAATACCTAATCATTTAGAAATAAAAAGAAAAAAATAGTCCTCTTTGTTATTCGAGAATGGCTTTGATGTGCCATGAAATTTTACACCAAATTTAGGTTAACGACATTAAAATGATATAACGCGCCTTCGATTCTCAAAAATTTGACCTTTTTTTGTATAAGAGAATATTTACATTGTATGTTTATTTTCTTACAAGCATGATAATTATCATAGTATTCTGCATCAGCATCCAACTTTTATCAATCCACTGCTTTGACAAGGACTTTGATCATCAACTTCCTGATGTCGTCGCTCTTATATGATGTGGGGCCTCGTCATGGTCTTTTTTAGCTTATTTTCTATATATAGAAATGTGCTTATGTGATCGGTTTGTCCGTATGGCAAGCCGTTTTAACATTTATTCTTCTTTTTGTGCAGTGTGCAAATTCTTTGACATATCACAAATTCGAAGCCACATATCACTAATTCAATTTTACATATCACAAATTCGAAGCCACATATCACTAATTCAATTTTACATATCACAAATTCGAGCTATTTAATGATATCAGAAATTGAATTAGCGATATGTACATCCGAATTTGTGATATGTAAAATTGAATTAATGATATGTACCTCTGAATTTGTGATATGTAAAATTGAATTAGACATATGTGCCTTCAAATTTGTGAGATGTAAAATGATTTTTTTTCTGCAATGTATAAATTCTTTGACATATCATTAATTTTTCTGCTCCGTTTTAACATTTATTCCACAACTATTTCTGCGATGTATAAATTCTCGGGACATATCGTTAATTTCTTTGCGCCGTTTTAGCATTTATTCATCTTTTTTATGCAATGTACAAATGCGCAACAGAGAATGCGCACTAGAATTTTTTAGAAACAATGGCGGCTCTCCATTCTTCAGTTTTACAACGTGTTTCTCGCTCATTAACGCGGGCTCAAAACAATTTACTTCATGACGAAAATCGTGTGGCGGCAGTACAGTTCTGAAGCAATGCCAAGATGATTTAAACATGATAGCCAGACACATTGATGAAGAAATCTTTTACTACTCTTAATGCGTGCATAGATGAGGCAATAAGGACTGAGTGGGAAGGGTGTGGAGGGAACTCGCTCATAACGCTCATACAATATTTTATCTTCGATGGATAACCTTATTTTGGGGCTACAGGGATTATATAGAAGGTAGCCTATCTTCATCCGTACTTGATTGCATCTATTGAGTAATTAGAGCAACAGAAGTGTATTTAATGTACTCTTGGTCAAAAAAAGATTAATGAAGAGCGACAGCCTATCAATGCTGTGTTTCTAAAAAGTTTGTAAGCAGATATTATACTGTCGTCTAGCAAACTATATTTTATCAAATGTCATGGACATTCTGTGCATGACGAACTGCTTTATTATCCTTTTTGTTCTTAACAAATCTCCTCACAGAGATACATCTTCGATTTCTTATCACTTGATGGCGCCAAAATCATGCCGTTTTAATTTATTCCACAACTTTTTCTGCAATGTACAAATTATCGAGACCTATCGCTAATTTCTCGGCGCCGTTTTAACATTTATTTAATTTCGAATTTGTGATATGTGAAATTGAATTAATGATATCTTAAAATGAAACGTAATTAATGATATCTTAAAATGAAACGTAATTAAAGATATCATTATTTCTATTTTAGATATCATAAATTCGAGGGTACATATCGCAAATTTAATTTCACATATCACAAATTCGAATGTACATATCCCTAATTCGAATTAATGATATATCAAAGAATTAGTGCATTGCACAAAAAGATGAATAAATGCTAAAATGGCGCAGAGAAATTAATGATATGTCAAAGAATTTGTACATTGCATAAAAAGAAGGAATAAATGTTAAAACGGCTTGCCAAACGTCCGTCTGAAGACACAATTCCCACAGTTCATTGCGTTGCAATAGAAAGAGTGCATGTATTGAATTGCTGGAAGACACGATTATCCTCGCATGCGGGAAAACGAGTGTTGAGAACATACATGGGTTCGGCTCTGCGCGTGCTCTAATGAGATGGTGCTCGTGCAGGATGCACGTGTTTGACGATTATTGAAAGGGCAGTTCGGTCTCTAAATCAAGAGAATTTTTTATTCCTAGGGAGCTTAGTATTTATTACGATAATTTGAAAACGAATTAACTTTTTCAAAGTCTGTTTTCACCAATCCATTAATATGGGACAGAGCACGAACAAGTACGAACGTGAGATAGCCGGAATAAGTACGTACTATAATGGCACGTGCTTTAATGGTACCATTATGATACCCCCTTAAAAACTTCCTATAACCAGATATAGCATGTAATATATCAAACAAATCGTCACAACATATCATGAACGAATATATAAGAATAACTAGTGATAGCAGGTATTGGTCTAATGGCACGTGTACGTGCAAGGATGTCTCATGAATGAATATAACGCGTACATAATGTTGGTGTGAAATGTTTAGTAGTACGTGTTTTAATGATACCAAATGGAACTTTCAATGCTAAAATATGGCATGTAATATATCAAACACCTCGTAACAACGTGCCATGAGTGAATATAACGAGTAAATAATGAAAATGGTTATTGGTTTTGTAGCACGTGCCCTAATGGTGCCATATGATGCCATATGGTACCATTGGAACTTTCAATGTTGAGATATGGCATGTAATATATCAAACATCTCGTAACAACGTGCCATGAGTGCATATAGCGAGTAAATAATGATAGTGGTTATTTGTTTAGTAGCACGTGCAATAATTTTGCCATATGATACCATATCGTACCATTGGAACTTTCAATGCTAAGATATGGCATGTAATATATCAAACAACTCGTAACAACATGTAATGAGTGAATATATCGAGTAAATAATAATAGTGGTTATTTGTTTAGTAGCACGTGCAATAATTTTGTCATATGATGCCATATGGTACCATTGGACCTTTCAATGCTAAGATATGGCATGTAATATATCAAACACCGCGTAACAACGTGTCATGAGTGAATATATCGAGAAAATAATGATAGTGAGAATTGGTTTTGTTGAATGTGCCCTAATGGTACAATATAGTATTGTTAGAACTTTCAATGTTGAGATATGGCATGTAATATATCAAACATCTCGTAACAACGTGCCATGAGTGCATATAACGAGTAAATAATGATAGTGGTTATTGGTTTAGTAGCACGTGCCCTAATTTTGCCATATGATACCATATGATACTATTGGAACTTTCAATGCAAAGATATGGCATGTAGTATATCAAACAACTCGTAACAACGTGCCATGAGTGAATATAACGAGTAAATAATGAAAATGGTTATTGGTTTTGTAGCACGTGCCCTAATGGTGCCATATGATGCCATATGGTACCATTGGACCTTTCAATGCTAAGATATGGCATGTAATATATCAAACACCGCGTAACAACGTGTCATGAGTGAATATAACGAGTAAATAATGATAGTGGGAATTGGTTTTGTTGCATGTGCCCTAATGGTACAATATAGTATTGTTAGAACTTTCAATGTTAAGATATGGCGTGTAATATATCAACCACTCATTACGAGTTGTTAGATCTATTGTTATCCATAGCTTATTTGTATCAAGAGCATAATGCTGTTAGGCTTAATGTTATCTAAAACTCATTACTGTTATACATATTGCTAATTAATAGTAGTTAATCGCTTGCTTCAATAGTAGACGATAACGTAGAAACACTTTAGTAATTTAATATGAAAAAATAATAGATGCTTACACACAATGCTTAAGCAATTGAGGCTCACTTCGTTTAACATTATGTGGGAATTCTTACAAATTAAAGAACTTTTTTTTTTTTAAATGTATGAGGAATAACTCCCTCTCCATTTACCTTTCAGTTCTTCAAGCTTATTCGTTTAAATTCTCTCTATACATTAGCTTACTTAAATAGTAATATACAATTTAGTTTTCTATTTATTTATTTTCTCTTCAGTGTTTTAAAATGTTGATTAATTCAATATATCCATGTACGAAGGTATAACATGAAAATGTGCTCCCTTTATCCGCTTGGCGGTAAAATCATTCTTGTTTAATATTTCTTGGGTTCCAGTCGAGGATTGCTATAGCCTGTCTGTTGTCTTGCGCTGACAATATATCCAGCCCAGCCCATTACATTTGAGATGTCATATGATGTCAAACACTTCTCTCGGATCCAATTGGTCTTTTTTTTTTTGTCCGTCCAGTAATTCTTAGTAAACATCCTCCTATCCTTCATTAGGCGATTTGTAATCGTTGGATGTGCAGGAATAGAAGCATTCTAGATTTTAGGATTAAACTATTTTTTTAAATTCCTTTGTTAATTTCATTCATAATTTCTTGTCCGTGTTCCACGTAACTTTGTACTTCTTCTAATTCAGTGCCGTTTTTCGTGATTTGTATCTTCGTTGTAAATTTGTTGAATAAAACTTTTCTTTTCTTCAGATTAATTTTCAATTCCACCCATACACTAGCATTTGTAAGTTCTTGTGTCATTTCTTCTAAACCTTCTTCCAGGTAAGAAAGAACTAAAATTGAAATGCGCATTGGTTTGAAGATAATAGATCGACTGGCGTTGGGTGGCGTTGATAATCTTTCGACTTCTGTCTTCCACAAATATTCGCCAGTTCGGAAGTCCCATCAAAACCAATAGCTCCCCAAGCCCCGATGAAGCCACTACAAAGTTGCCGACTAATGTCTTCGATTGTAATAGAAGTATACGAAGCCAAAACTGTGGATATAGGATAACAACAAAGGAAAAAAACAAAGTAAAGATGATGTTGTTTGTTTCTCACTGATGAAGGACACAGAGAACTCCAATATGTATAAAATTTATAAAATTTATTCATGTGGAATAGTAGTTTCATTTCTTCCTTTGTTATGTCTTCGATTCTTTCCGCAGATCGTGCCGGTAACATGACCAGCCGCCTGGGTCATCTAAATTTCGTTTCTTTACATCACTAAAAGTAATTGTTTACCACTCAGATGTCCAGGTCAGGTGATCACGTGTTCACTCACTTCTTGCAAGTTGATGTGCAGCAGTTAATGGAGGTTTTTTACACATTCTTTTGTAGATAACTGCAGGTGTTTCTTTCAGGCGATTGTGCACTGTACTCTTAAAACATTCCCCTTGAATGCCAGCTGCTATTGCTCTTACTGATAAGGAGGATTCTGTTGAGAATTATCCTCCGATCAGTCCGTGCAGTGATTACTCTTAGAACGGGATTTTGCCCTCCACTTGTCGCCTCTTTTTATTATTTTGTATACCCCAGAGATAAATTTACTTCACAGTTGCCTCTTCAGACTTCATTTTCCAAATTTTTGTCACTTGTTCTGCAGTAAATTTTTGTCACTCGTTGCTCAAATGTGAAAAGAAATGTTGAAACAATCAGTTTTATAAAATTAATATAATTAAGCTGTCTCTTGCAATTGAAATGGAAGATTTTATCATTGTGATCTGGGTGACAGGTTTTATTTTCAGACTTTCTGGACACCACGTTTTGGAATAAATTTGCATAATTTATTAAATAATTGAAGAAATTATTTTGAATTCCTTTTAATTTTGCTTTACCGAAACTATACAGTATTTACCAATGTATAAAACTATAAAATTTTTCACAATTTTTGATATGAAGATATTTCAAAACAATCACAGTCCCAGAATTTTTTGGACAAACCTTATACACTGAACGACCAATTTATTAGAGACACCCCGCTAATAGCGTGTTGCGCCTCCTTTAGCGGCGAGAACTGCCTGAATACCTGCTGGCATGGATTCAACCAGGTGTTGAAATCGTTGCGGAGGAAAAGCAGCCCAAGCTGACATCAAGCTTCCTGAATTAGTGCAAGTTGGACGATAGTATGGGAAGGCGTCGGATGGTTCTCTCCACTTCATCCCAGAAATGCTCGATTGGGTTGAAGCAGGTAGAAGTCCGCGTCATGTTCCTCCAAAACCATTCCAAAACCATCTGAGCATTGTCCTGTTGATACTGTCCGTCACCACCAGGGAACACAGTCATCATGAACGGGTGCACCTGATTGGCAACAATGTTCAGTTCGCATTCAAGAATGTGTCTACGGATATCAGAGGACCCTGCGTGTCCCAGGAGAAGACACCCCAGACCAGCACTCCTCCTCCACCCGCCTGTACGGTTTTCTGATGACAGGATGGGTCCATGGCCTCGTGCTATCTGCGCCAGATGCGCAGTCTGCCGTCCGCATGATGAAGTAGGAACCGCGATTTGTCGGACAAGGCGACCTTCTTCCACTCGCCCAGTGTCAAGTAGCGTTGCCTGTGTGCCCATAGCAAGCGCGCTTTCCTATTTTCCGGTGACAGCGACGGCATCCGTACTGGCTGCCTGTTGTTAAAGCCCAGCTCGCCGCACCGTGTGCTCCGAAATGGGTTGAGATGCTGCCTCACTGAACTGCGCTGCAATTTGTTGGGCTGTTCCCATTCTGTTGCTGTGGATGATTCGTGCCAGTCGCCGTTGGCCTCGTTTATCCACGGCCCTGTTTCGTCCGGAGTTATTTGTTGAAAGTTGTTTTTTGGCATAACTGCCATTCACCGAATACCCTTGACACTGTTGCACGGGAAAACCCGTAGAGGTTCGCGGTTTGCGAAATGCTCAACTGCGCCCGTCGAGCTCCAACGATCATGCCTCGTTCAAAGTCGGTCAAATCCTTGGAATTACCCATGTTCAGTCCACTTCTGCTACTGACTGCAACTTGTGATCAATGCATCCCTTTTATACACTGCTTCGGCCTGTTCCATTGTTTGTGTTTCACTGGGAGGCCGATCCATTTTCCGTAAGAGGTGTCTAATAAATTGGTCGTTCAATGTATTAATAAATACAAAAATTCAGTGTGTGTGTGTGTAGTAGCATTTATTTTATAAGAAAGCTGGTAATTTTTCAAGATTCTGTTTCTCCATTTAAAGTTAATTATTTTTTTCCCCTTTTTATTCTATTTTTTCTTATTTTTCAGATTTTTATTATTTGATTTTATTATTTATTTAACGATTAATAAATATCATATAAACTTTCTGATTACTGCGGCTTTATTATATTTTGATATAAATTAACTCCATAACAGTTCACAATTCTTTAACTCGGGCATACCGTCAATCATTATTAACATTGCATTTGAGATAAGTATCATAATCCAAATCTTCGGTTCGTGGATTTCCTTGTATTTCTATAATCGAGGTCGCCTCTGGGCCATCATGCATGCTATATTTAGGCAGCAACTCCTTCTTGCCTACAGCGATTCAGAAATTTAAAAAAAAGATTTTATTCGAAATGGTTAAAGGCAAATTTAATTCCAAATTAAATAACATTTTAAATTCGTAAACTAAAATCACAAATAACAAATTTCATTCTTAATTCGCTCTGTTTCCTTCTATATGAACAGTCGATAAGCAGTTTCCTTCTGAAATAACGATCAATCTCTAAATTACCAGAAAGACGTGCAACTCGTTTTTATCAATTGTAAGTCTTAGGCCCTCCGCACACGAAGCGACTAAAAAGAAACCAGCTGCAAACTTAAATCGCCAATCAGTCGCTAAATAGTTGCCGCCCGTTGATTTCAATTAGAAGACGCACACGGCGCTTCTAGTTGCTAACCAGTTTACAACGCGTTGGTGATCAGTCATAGGCAATTCGACATGCAGAGTTGCTCGGCGATTTGTTTCTAGTTTCTTTAGTAGAAACTGCGAAAATGGCAGAACAACCAAGCGAAACGGGCAAACGCGAGCACCATAGTCACCGAGTTGAGTCAACTTTCAGTTGCGTCGTGTGCGATTCATAGATGGTAACTGGTTGGCGATTTGCGTTGGTAACTGGTTGGCGATTAGTTTGGTTTCATTTTAGTCGCTTCGTGTGCGGAGGGCGTTACTTTCGATGATCTGTAGTATTTTTTCTTGGATTTCGATCCGTTTTCTTCAGAGTTACTTCACTTCGCAGGGAATGGTTCGTCTGTCTATCTCAGGTAAGTTCTTTAGTTTCTGAAATTAATCAGTTTATCACCAAAACACAATACATTAAAACTTTCCATTAATCGTTTCTTGTGGTTTAACAGGTTCCGGATCCAACAACGGTAAGTATTCTACTAGAGGGAAGGGGGGGGGGGGAGGGAATCCCTAAAATGTTAGTCGTGTTAGTAAATCAGTGAACGTGTAACTTTCAGAGCTGACGTGATTCCATTCTTCGCTCGAGGATTCCACCGTACTCCACGTCTGATTGCGAAATGCGATGCGTCGTAGACATCAAAATTAGGTTTTCGTTCAACTTCATTCGTTATCTCCTAGCAGTTGTCTTAGTCTCGCGTTCCAAGTCCAGAGAAGTGGATTCCTGATCAACTAAACATTTAAAACAACAAAAGAATGTATTTCTGTTAATTCTTATGCTTAGGCCCATATACCGGATCGTCCATTATAAGTAAACTTTTCATCCTTGGTTCAATTTCCCTCATGAGTCACCGTAGCGTGCCAGTAAACTCTTCGTTCGATTCTGATGTGTATCTGATGTGTTTTCCGAGAGTCAAAATCTGTAAGTAAATATTTTTTCTACATGTCATGGATGCCTGTTTTCGATCGACTCTTCCGTTTTCCAGCTCTTTTAATTAAAGCGAGGAATACACAATTCTTCCTATCAGGTAAAGCTTATTAGCCTTTTCATCCATCTCATTCGAACACTATGAGTTTCTAGTGTTCATCATGATCTACGTCCGCTGGGTTTCCTTTTTACGACTGCTCCGTCTCCTTGTCGTTACCAAAATTAGCAGCCTTTCCAAAACAACAAAAGGCAATAGTCATCCTTCTTCACATGTACAACAAAAGCCATGTCATGGGTCTAACTCGAGACTTTATTAGTATTTTCGTTAACAGATCGAGTCGTTTATTTTTTCGATTTCGTTTTCGTTTATGTAAATTCAGATACTCGTTTCAATTGATCTTAACAATCCTGAAGAAAAATACTAAAATTCGAACAGTCTTAACGCGAGATCGGGTCGGAGTGGGGAGAATATGTCAGGGGTAAAAGCCGTTTGCTCGAAGGCATATTTACCCTCAACACAAAAAAACGGTAACCAACACTTTTTGTGGCTACAGTGTGTGTGTGTGTGTGTGTGTGCGTGCGTGTGTGTGCGTGCGTGTGTGTGCGCGTGCGTGTGTGTGCGTGCGTGTGTGTGCGTGCGTGTGTGTGCGTGCGTGTGTGTGTGCGTGCGTGTGTGTGCGTGCGTGTGTGTGATATTAAAAATTGTTGCACATTTCTTCATTTGTGGGAGGTTTCAATTAACTGGCACCAAGCCTTAGAATATATCAGTTTCTTTTTCCTTGAAAAATGATATCCGCTTTTTTTAGTTCATAAATAACGGGACCAGACTAAACGAGGGTCTGTCATAAAATTCGGTTTATCTTATGAAAAAACGAAAAATATTTTTCCAAAATTATGTCTTTAGAAATGAGCAAGTTCATGAACAATTGTTCTTGTTTAAAAAAAACTCCTCGATATAGTCTACACGATGCCGCCAGAGGGTCAAAACCAAAATGACAAAATTGAAGTGCGTGAATTCGTTTGCTGCATTAAAGGGTAACAATGCAAAGGAGAGTCACGATGAACTGGTTGACGTATGTGGTGACAATACTCCAGCATATAACACAGTTGTAAAGTGGCGTCGACGCTTTCAGTGCGGTCAAACATGACTGCAGGATGAAGCACGAACTGGAAGACCGTCCCTCGGGGAAGATCCAGTAGGCTCTGGTTCTCGAAAACCGACGAATTTCCGTCGAGGCCATAGTGCAGAAGGTTCATATCAGCCATGGGTCAGTTTGCAACATCCCATATCAAGTCAACAGTCCATTCATTTCACGACACCATGAAACTTGCGGGCGACTTGGGGTAAAAAATTCTGCCTCATCCCCGCTACACCTCAGATCTCGCACCCAGTGATTTCTACTTTTAAACATTCCTTCATGGCAAACGATCCAAAGACGACAAGGAGATAATTACTAAGGAGGAACTCATTTATAACAGCAAATCTAACAAATTCACAATTACAATTATGTAATTCAAAAGAAGCACCTAAGCTATTAACACACAACAAATGAATAATAAAAACATATACAACCAAACCCACAAAATATAAAGATTATATTTATATATACTTCCTATATATTAAATATAAAGATTATACATGTATACATACGAGGTGCTACCCAAAATTAAAATTCAAACTAAAATTAAATTTGAATTAAAACTTCTAGTAAAATCTTCTGCGAAGTCACTTTCTTCAAATCCTTGTGAATTTATCTCTCGGTAAATTTTTAGTCCATTTTATGCACTAAATAACTGAAATGCTAATTTGACATTCATGCGCTTAAAAGACGAAGGATGTATATGTGCTGAAGTGAGTTTATTACAACTCTTATACCTGTAAATTCTAGAGAGGTGTCAATTTCATAGAGCCGTCTGTAAAATTTGAAATCAATCGATTTTTCATTATATACGACTTCACTTTCATCGTGAAAATGATTTCTAATGCATTTTATTACATGGACAATAGCCGAAATCGCGCATATTTTTCAATTTCCATCAATTGGGTTGGATATGCTTGTAATAATGCAATAGGGTACACAAATTTTATGCAATTTCTTATTTGGCTAATTACCATCGCTGTGAATCCAAAATTTTCACACCATGTTGTTCGGGTTTTATTATTACTTGTAAAAGAATATGAGCCATTACATCACCTGTAGCTGCATTATGCGTTGCGTAAATGGCAACAGGTTGAACCCAATTAAACAAAAGAGGTGAAGACTAACGCATGATTGGGTGATTGCTTTTTACTAGTGTTAGCCACCCAGGTCAACAAAGCCATCCACTTTCAGAGAATTTCTATTGAACTGCATCTCCTCGTATTTGCACCTCGTCAAATATGAGTATTATTACAACTGTTCTCATCTTTATCACAGAAAAAATTTGAAATGGTTTCAACAGCATATTTGTTATTCCATAGCAGCATTTCATGCCTTTCAACAAGTTCCTTAAGTGAGATTCCGAGGAAAAAGGCAATAAATCGTGACTCAGGCAATGTCTGCACCTCTTTGGTGATTTTATTTTCAAAAGTAAACATTCTAAGAGGAACTGATCGTCATATCTAATTTTCTTTTTCCTTTTTTCATGTTTTTTCAGCAAGGCATCTACTATGAGTTTTTTGTTCTTTATTCAGGAGTTGTAACGCCCCAAAACTTGGGTGTTCCTCCTTCACCTGAACCCATTCACCTGTTCTGTTAATGGGCATTTATTTTTTCTACTTCCTGATAGAAATCGTCGGACTACGGATGGGTTAAAGGGCAAATATGTGATAACAGTATTTGATGATAGTTTTTCATTGTTAAGCCGAGCGACAAGGCACGGCAATAAATGGTCATAGGAGAATTTTTGTGGTAAACGCCGCTATTTCAACGAACGAAAAATCTGATATTTTAGAAGCAGCCGTTATTGTGCAAAAATGGGACCGAGACGACGAACTAGATCCGATAGAGATGACGGCACGGTTGGATATGACCGTAGGCTTACCAGCTGCAATCGATATGAGACTAATCGAAAGCGCTGAAGGCAAAACGCCTTTAAAGCATTGCGATCCACAAAGTTATCCAAATTGATAGTATTATTTATCGCGCCGTGTTGATTCAAAACTAAAGAGGACTGCGAACTGTCAATTTATCCCGCGTCCCACGGTTTGGAACGGCGCTATCGAAATAGATATGGATGACCAAAATTAAACTAAAGCATTACAATTTCAAATGGATCCGGTACGAAGTTTTGATATTGGCCATTTAGTTTTTGTATTTGTTTGTTATCACAGAATTATTACAGGATGCCAAACCCGATGGGATTGTTTAGTTTCGATTTGGATTCCGCTCGCCTTAAGAGGATAGTTTGGTTTGCAGAAGACGAGAAACGGCCAGAAATGTCAAAATCCGGGAAGGCGAGATCACCGATTCAAGGCCTGTTCAGTTCAAAGAAAATTGGCTGGATGGGTAAAGGTATAAGAGTTAGCGCACGTAAGCTCATACTAACATTATTAACGACTTAAATCTAGTCCTTTCCTTAGCCCCCCCCCCCCCGCCCGATTTCTCGACCCATATACGTTGTCGCGGTTATACTTTACTCGTGTGAGATATCCTCGAAACCCGTACATAAAGATTCGTTGGACACATACTTACCTTATTTATGAGCTGTAAATGAAATAAATAAAAGGTACAAAATTAGATGATTTAAGATTCGAATTAGATGAACTTAAAGATTCGAAAACGTGAACTTCCCAGAACTAGATATAGAAAGGTTACTAAAACGGAATAGTTAAAAGAAAAAATATTGATACTTACCCCGATTTATGTGCTTTCCCTAGTGAGACGTTTGGAAATGAAGTGATCACCTACGAGGGGTGATCAAAAAGTAAGGTTACAAAGCCTGCAGTGAAACGTGTACATTTTATTTCATACAGCTAGTACAGCAACTAACATTACATACATTAGGTTACTTTTCGACATAGTCTCCATATCGGTTTAAGCAGTTGTTAGTTCGTGGGATGAATATTCCCTCCTCGTAAGAATCCTGTCCTTGCGTGTTCAGCCACGTGGTCGCGAAACGGCCAGGACTTCTCACCAAGAGCGTCATCTTCCTTCACGATTACGCGCGACCTCATACAGCCCAGAAGACCACCACGCTGTTGAAGCAGTTTCGCTGGGACATCAACAAATACCCTCCCTACAGCCCTGATCTCGCTCCAAGCAACTTTCACCTCTTTCCTTACTTCAAGGAGCACCTAGGATACCGACGATTCGCTTTAGACTAGGAGGTAAAACATTTCGCGACAACGTTGCTGAACACGCAAGGACAGGATTTTTACCAAGAGGGAATATTCAAACTCATCCCAAGAACGGACAAGTGCCTAAACCGATTTGAAGTCTACAAGTATGTCGAAAAATAACCTAATGTATGAACTATCAGTTGGCTGTACAGTTTATTCCGTTGAGATGGACTTCAAACATGCACCAAAGAAGAACAGCGTTCAGTTATCCGATTATAGTGAAGATGTGAAACTGTTGAAAAAGAAAAGATGAGATACTTTTATAGGAACTTAAAAAGAAACCAAAGATTTAAGATTGCATACATTAACTAAATGTTTATGAACCATAAGTATATCTTATGGATTTTGAAAAAAAAAATTTACCCTGGAAACGGCGAAATCTGGAGCACGCCGAAAGTTGCTCCATTAATCTGAAAAAGAAAGTGTAATAACCGTAATATGAAAGACTCTCACCTAATTTTTTTTCTCTGGTTTCCGATAGCGATAAGCTGACCTCGACTAACAAAACGGTGCATATGTGCTAAGTCTATTGGAGTTACGATTTGAAATGATGTTATCTTCTCTGGGATATATAATTAACCCATGTTTAGAAGAAGCTTCTTTGCCGATATGCTGAAGCAATCAATTTCGACGGAAAATTATCATTTATACACGGAACTTTATTTGTTGATTGAACAAATATGACTTTATCATAGCTTTGCTGTATGAACCCAAATATGTTAATGGATGAGTTGATGAATTATATTGAAGCTGTTTTTTTGACTGTGTCTTATGCCGTAGTCGTGACACCATTATTTAACATTAGTTCTTTGTAAAAGATATTTCAATAGAAATAAAAGCTCCGGTAAGAGAAAAATAATCACAGCCCTTGGAATCATATTAATTAGTTTAGTTCATAAGTATTTTATTCACATTGACGACTAAAATTTATTACAGTCTTATCTTAGTTTTTATTTCTACAGTGCCCTAGACAGAGCTGACGGTCGGGAACTTTACAAAGTTCTGATGTTTGGAATTTCACAGCATTCCATTTTTTTAGATCAGTTAATTCTTTTGCCAATGCAATGATCCTGGCCTTAGCCACTTTTAATTTATTCCGAGTCCTTATAAAATTCCTATTTTGATTACGTAATTTTTTACGCAAGATGGTATATGTTCAGAGGGGGAAGCAAAATAATATAATATTTAAGGGGTGATACTATAAAGGAAACCCCGAAACTTAAGAATGAACGTGGCTCGTTAAAAGACTTATTTTGGTTTAAAAAATGCAATATTTATTTATAAAATATCAAAATATTCTATACAAAAGAATGTTCTATACAATATGATTTAATTGAGGAATAGGCATTGCGATCTCAATTACAAAAGATAAAATATTTCTCGGAATAAAATAAAGAAATATTTAAATGTACGTTAAATACAGCAAAACACTGTAACGAGAAATATTAATCGCTACATTGAGCGAATTGAGATTAAATATAAAAAAAAATTGAGACAGACCAATTCCTTATAAAGAATAAGGAAAAGAAATTTCAAATTCCCATTTAATGTCTAAAGAAAAGACTGGAAAATCATAATTAATTATTAATGGGGAATAAGATTGAAAATGTGCAGCATGGCGTCCCTTATGCGCGTTATAGTTGAAGTAGCATTAAAAAAAATTTCATTATTACCTTATGGGTAAACCCGCAAAACAATGCTGCTCGGTAAAGAATCATGGCTGCCGCGAGAAAGTGAGAAATTCAATAAGAAACTAAACATAAAACGGCAGGGTAGGAGTAATCCGCAGAGCATTGGAATGAAAATGTTAAATTGAGGTTGAACGCCATGCTGCAGGCTGGGAAAGACGTGGAGGACCAGAAGGAAGGATGACTGGTCAAGCCAGAAGCTAGAAGTGGTCTGTCTGAAATTTAAAAAACAGTAACCACGGAAAGAACATCAACAATAGTGGGATACACATCCTCGTGATCACGAAAATTATTCGCGAGGGACAACTAGCTGCAGACAGTGATAATCACGTGGAGATTTTTTAATTAACATTTATTAAAACAATATATACTCAACAATCACTGTCTGCAAAACAGTAAAAAAAACTTAAAGAATAGAAAAAATAGAATAATTAATTACAAATAAAATTATAACTATTTTTTACATAAAAAATCCGAGTTTTCCCGAACAAAGCCCCCTGTAATTTTCTTGAACACAAAAAAAAATGACGGTCATTTGTACAGATAGAAGTTTAGGTACTGACGTTACATATACAGATTCAAAAGAAAATTGTCTAAGTTACAATAAAGAAATAAACATTTATGCCTTTATTATTTCCTTTCATTTGTGTGCGCACACAGTATGTTTTGCTTTTTAGCAAAAGAAGACAAAAATTTATTTTGTATTCTGGTATACCATAATTAAAATGTATATTAAACGTACAATACGTTAATAAAAAAAATTATATATTATGCAATAAAAAAACCAAATGTAGTTAGTGCCTTCACGTAAGGTAAGAACAAGCCCAAAAAATATCCTTTTGTGATTTTAAAGCTAAAGTCATTTAACAAAAAAATATTGCGTTTAGAACCCCTCTCATCCCGCGAAGTAAATAACTTTGCAATTATGAAGTTTAAAGGAACAAGATAAACTTTGTAAATACCCTCGTGTAGGCCAGCAAACCAATGAGTTAAGTAATTTAATATAAATAATTACTTATCCTGCTCATATAAGGATAACAATTCCAGAAATCTGCGTAAAGCAGGGGCAGGTAAATGTTTACTTAGTGCGTCTGCCGGCATGTCGGGGGAAGAACAGTAGGTGTCACGTGGATTTAGCAGAGTAAACAGACAAAGATGCGGAACGAAAAGAAAAATATTTTATTTGGTAAAAAATTATGAAAAAGCCAAACGGAAAAAAAAAATAAGTTCTTAATGTACTGAATCGTCGAGTGGTG